>PVHY01015148.1:0-36666 GCA_004024945.1 Uropsilus gracilis
GGGGGGGGTGAATCCCGGTAAAATAAATAAATAAATAAATAAATAAAAAAAAAAACCTCTTTGCCGGTGTAGTGGCGTGCACCTTTAATCCCAGCCTTGGGAGGCTGAGTCTAGGACTTGCTTGAGTTCACAGATTTCACAGATTTGGGACTACCTTAGGCAACATAGTGAGACCTAGTCTCAAAAACAAAACAAAACAAAACCCCAAAACCTTGATCATCTCTGTATCAAAGGAATTGATAAAATATTCATTTAAAAAGTATGTATCTTCAATATTTTATATCGTCACTAAGTGAAATGTGTTAAAACAATTCATTATGATCAGAAAGTGTGTATTTTTCCTTTTTAGGTCTGCCAATTTTTGCTTTTTGTATTTTGAAGCTATGATATTGCATGTGTTGCATTTATAATTTTTTCAGTCCTTTTGGTTGATTGAACCTTTAATCCCTATGAAGTATCACTCCTTATATTGTGTAACGCCTTTTGTCTATTTTGTCAGCTTTTAGTATATTGACACCATCTCCCTTTTGGTAAATGTTGCATAGGACTCCCTCCATCCCATTCTTTCACTTTAAAATAATTAAAAAAATATTTTTAAAGAATCCTAATTTTTAAAGGATTGTTGCTAAATTGTTAAAGTCCTTATACAATAAATCCCATATACAATTGTTTTTATTTAATATAGAATAAATTTTTTTTGTCTTTAAATAGAAGTATCTTGTGTAATAATATTCAATTGTGCTGTATCTTTTTGCTAGCTGAAAGACATGTGGGCTGCTTTTAGTTTTTGGTAATTATGAGTAAGTCTTCTTCATAAATGGATGAATATAATAATAATGAATACATAAATAATAGACTATATGTATATGTGTGTAGTAATGTAATAAATAAACATTCTTTTACTATATACATAAATTTCCATCTCTCTCTTGGATGAAATTTTCATCTCTTTTGGATACCTAGTACTAGGATTGCTGGGTCATATATATGTACTTTTAATGGTGTAGAGTTGCAAAATTGTTTATTTCCCCATTGGCAATATCTGAGGCAATATCCAATTATGCCATGTCCTTGCCAGCACTTGGTATTATTGCCAGTCAGTCTTTTTAATTTTGGTGTTTCTAATAGGTATATATTAGATTCTCATGGTTTCAATTTATTGTTTCTAGTTGACTAATTATGTGGAGCATCTTTTCAGGGCCTTATTGACCACCTATAGATCTTACTCCTTTTGGAATTAGCCTACTTTCCCCCTTTACTCTAGCTTCTTTTTAAATCTTTACTCTATCTTTTTTTATCACTGTATCTTCTTTGGTGAAATTTATGTTCAGAATTTTCAGTATATTAGAAATTGGGTTACTTTATTCTTACTGTTTAGTTTTGAAAGTTATGTATACATTCAGTATACAATTTTTTTTTGTCATAATTGGCAAATATTTCCTTGCAGGACATGGCTTGCTTTTGATTTCTCTTAAATAAAGTTTAAATTACCACCTTTTTCTCTTGTGGGCCTTGATTTTATGGACTATGATTTTTAGTATCTAGAAACTCTTTACCTAATGTAGGGTCATGTGGATTTCCTCCTGTATTTCTACTAGAAGCTTTGTAGTTTCACATTATAGATTTAGCTTTATGATTCACTTTGAGTTGATTTTTGAAAACATTTTGTTTTATTGAGATATAATTCACATACCATAAAATTTACCCTTTGAAAGTATACAATTCAGTGATTTTTAGTGTATTCTCAAAGGTTATACAACCATCAACACTAATTTCATAGCATTTCATCATCTGGAAAGAACCCCAGAATCCATTAGCTGTCACTGCCTGTTGCCCCTATCCTAGCCTTAGGCAGCTATGACTCTACTTTTTGTCTCTGTAGAGTTTTTTACTTAGCATAATGTTTTCAAGTTTCTTCCATTTTGTAACATGTATTGTACTTCCTCCTTTTTATGACTGAATAATGTTCCATTGTATATACATATTATATTTTATTTATCCATTTACCATTCCATGGACATTTGAGTTTTCACTTTTTGGTTATTATAAATAATGCTGCTTATAAACATTTTTATACAGGCTTTTGTGTAACTATACTTTCACTTATTTTATGTAGAGAAGTAGGCACAGTTAATTTTTTCAAAAAATATGGATTATGTGTTGAAGTTCTTATTTTTAAGTGTATTTGGATATCTATTCTAGCACTATTTATCAAAATAACTATCTTTTTCCATTGAATTGTCTTTGAACTTTGTCAACAATTGGTAGCCTATTTTTATATTCTGTTTTGTTCCATTGATCTATGTGTCTGTCTTTTTGCTAATAACAAACTCTTGGTTACCATGACTTTTTTTTTTTAATTTTTTATTTTTTTGAGACTAGGTCTTGCTATTTTGCCCATGTAACCCCAGGGTCTCGTTGCCTGGGGTACCACAGACTCAAGTAATCCCAGCCTCAGCTTCCCAGGTAGCTGGGATTACAGGCACTCGCCACTACGCCCAGCAAATTTTTTAGAACTAGGTCTCGCTGCAGGCACCAGGCGGGGCTCGAACTGTGATCTCTAGCCCCAGCCACTTCATAGGCTGAAGCTTACAGGCACGAGCCACTGTGCCTGGCCTGGTTACCGTGACTTTATTGTAAAACTGAAAATTAGGTAGTTTATGTCTTCTAATGTTTCACTTTTCCAAAATGTCTTTTGTTATTCTAGATTTTTTTTGCTTTTTAAAATATGTATATTTAGGTCAGTTTGTCAGTAGTGATTTTAAAAAGTATGCTGAAATTTTGATTGAAATTGTGTTGAATCTATAAATCCTTTTGGGAGGTGATGGAGAATGGTTAACTTATCAATTTGATTCTTCCATTCCATAAACATGGATTGTTTTTCCATTTTTCTAGATCATCTTTGGTTTATTTTATTGCCATTTTGTAGTTTTTAGCACACGGATCCTACATGTATTTGTTAGACTTAAAACTATGTCCTTTATCTTTTAGGTACTATTGTGAATGGCAGAGCTTTAAAAATTTTGAAGCAAATGTTTATTGCTGGTTTGTAGAAAAACAATAAATTTTTGTATATTGCCCTTGTGTTCTAATTTTAGATTGTAATTCTAGATTGTGAACTAATTTAGAAGTTTCCGATATAGATTTTTTTGAAATGGAATGGAATAAATGGAAACATTCATTTTAATTTTATGTACACTTTGACTCTTCCCATTGCTTCTTATTCCTTCCTGAATATCTTTGATTTTCTGTTGGGAACTGAACTGGGCAGGTTCTGACCATGGACAGCTTGCCCTGAGGGAAGGCCTATCAGGGCGAGGTGACCCTGGTCACAATCAGCCAGGGTCCATACTTTTGTGGAAGATCCTTGGCCCGGGAAAGTCTTGCATCTGCTTATATTTTTCTGATACGCTGCATTTTGCTTTGTTGGGAAAAACTTTGCAAAACTGCTTTCTAGCACCTAGCAATTATTTACCTGTGGAATTAATGAACACTTATGTCATGTATTGATAAATTTCTCAATAAAAGTTGTAGGCAAGCAGGGACAGGGTTAACAGACCTCAAGAGTGACACCCCCAGCCTGCCCTGCTCTGTATTTTCATCTCCTTTCTTACTTTCGTGTTTTAATACCTGTATCAACTTATCTCTATCTCTGGTGCTCAACTAAACTGTCCATCACAATTCTCCTTTGGGTAGTTTTACTTCTATCTGCTGGATTTCCTTTAGATCTTTGTTTTCTTTTTTGATGTGGCGTCTGTTGGTTAAATAGTTAGTTGGTTAGTTTAATTTTTGTCTCAAATGTCTTTTCTCATTTGTTTTTAAGAATATTTTTGTAATATATGTCATTATTTATATGATACTGAGCTGGCAGTTACTTTCTTTCAGGACTTTGAAGATATCCTTCATTGCTTTGGTCTCCATTGTTTCTATAGAGAAGTCAATTATTGCTATTGTTACTACTTTGAAGGTGACAGTCCTTTTCCCTTTGTTTATTCTAAAGTTTTTCTTTGCTTTTGTCTTTTGGCAGACTAATATTCCAAACGTTTGGATGTAGTTTTCTTTGTATTTCTCCTGTATGGGCTTCTTAGCAGTGCTTGAATATATAGGTTGGTACTTTTTGTTCTTTTAGAAAATTCTTAGTCAACAACCTGTTCATGTATTGTTTTGGCTCCATTTTCTCTCCTCCCCTTCTAGGGATCTTGTTACATGTGTTTTGTATGTTTTATGTTTTCCATATCTTTAACTTCCTTCATTTCCATTGTTTTCTCCCTTTGCACCAATCTGTGTTTTCTACTCATCATTGAGTATTTCAGCTATAGCTACTTTGCTATTAAGTGAAATATATCTAGTTATTAGCTTCAATTATTGTAATTTTCAGGTTTAAAATTTCCATTTGATTTTTGGTTAATTCTAGTTTTCCTCTGAAATTCTTCATTTTCTTAAATGTATTGATGACAGTTACTTTAAAGTTATATCTGATACTTCCTATATATGGATCACCTCTAAATCTGCTTTCAACATTTAGTCTTTATCTTGTTTTCTGTTACTTGGTTTTGTCTCCTGGTAAGTCTTGTAACTTTTGATTGAATGGTGAACGTTATGGATGATTATTATAGTGAAAATTTGAACTTGAACATTACCTTTCTCTGGGAAGGGTTTGCTTTTGTTTCAGGTGAGGGTCAGGATCATCTTAATGTAGTCCTTGATTGAGGTGGTTTAAGTTGGGTCCCAGTTTTTGTGTTGACTTATTTACATATCCTAGAAGTAACTTTTAGGTTATAACTTATCAGGCGTATCAAGTAAAATCTGGGGATGTTTCAGTAAATTGCTGTGCTTATGACCACCCAGAATTCTTCCTGTTCTTCTTTTGTTATACTCTCAGTCCCAGGAGACTAGTCAATATTTACTCAACCCAGGGGCCCCTCAGATATTTATTTACAAATCTGTAAATGACTGAAGGAAAAAAATGTGGCCAGATGTCAAGTTCACATAAAAATACTTATTTTTTTCTTGGTGATCTGGCCTCTCATATCTTCATTACCCTGGTTACTTTTCCTTGTGTTCAAATTTACTTTCCTAATTGCTTTTGACAAAGAGGTTGCTCACATATAAGCTAATCCAACCTGTCTAGAAGCAAATGAAGAGCATTAACTTTGGAAGCTAAACATATAGACTCAAATCTCAGCTTCATGATCTACTTGACTCTGTGGTCATGCATAAATAACTTTCATTATTTTCTCATTTCTGAAATGGTGATAATAACTATTAATCAGTAGCTACCTTATAGAGTTATTGTGAACATTTATAATA
This sequence comes from Uropsilus gracilis, assembly GCA_004024945.1. Classification (NCBI taxonomy): domain Eukaryota; kingdom Metazoa; phylum Chordata; class Mammalia; order Eulipotyphla; family Talpidae; genus Uropsilus; species Uropsilus gracilis. The sequence continues at coordinate 5,311 of PVHY01015148.1, forward strand.
TACATTTAAATATAGAATGCTAGTTTGCTATTTGATATTATATTTTTATTTGACTTGGTCTTCTTTCCAATTAGTTGTTTCCCATTGTATGTTGTCATTCATAGGTCCATAACAGGTCCTGTTTGTTAGCAGGTGAGGACCAAGCCATATACCTATATTTCTCAGTTTTGGTAGAAAATTAGACTAACCTGTGATTTTTTTTTTTTAATTTTTGAGGCTGAAGTCAAATCAGATCAATTATATCAGAATTTTTGATGGATATAGATAAGTGCTCCAGGTGAATCCACTTTCATCTAAAATTAAAAAGCCTTGCTTAACCTCCTAGCCTTCAGGTTTCTTGTCATCTACCCTACCTATCTTCCTAACCATAATTCCCTGCTTCCCATCATGGGAAATCCCTTAGAGCAAGCAAATCTACATAGCAAGACACTGCTTATCTACATCATCCCCTATGTAAGGGCTATCTGGGGCCACTGATTTCTCTTTTTCTCTCTCTTCCATGGTGGTGAGGTGGGGATGCAGGCAGGCACCTCCTCCTCTGGACCTTCATCCCTTTACCTTAGCTTGCAAATGTTGCAAATTTATTGCAAATTTTGTTTTTATAAATCTTTTCCACGTTTCCTTTTTATTTTTATTTTTTGGTTTAATATTATTTATTTTGTTCTTTAAATCACAACCCCTGTAAGTGTTTTTTGGGATACCTCCCCCTCCTTCCTCCCTCTGGTGCCCCTTCCATTCTCTCAAATCCACTCTTTGTTGTTTATAGTTGTGCTAAGTCCATCGGTCTCTTTCTTTCCTTTGGCAGTGTCCTTTCACTGGTTGAGAGACTGTGTTCTTGGGACAAAGCGAACTGTGCTGGTAGGTTTTCAGTCTTAAGTTTGCACTGGGCGGCCAGTCTGTATTCATTTGTGATCTGTCCATGTTTTCTTGCTGCAGGCCATCTTCTCCAATCCATCTCCGCTGCTTTGCTGCATTACCTTACCTTATGGATTTGGTGTCAGATTTAGGGGGTCTCGCCCCCAGCCAGTGTTGGTCTAGAAGTTTTTCTGTGAATACAGGCGTCTGTGAATGGCCTTTAAAGATCATCTCCTCTGCCTCAATTTGCAGTTTTGATGTGGGGCCGATTACCCCATTTTTGGTCTTCCTCTCCTCTCCCGTAGTGTGGGGAGGGTGTGTTGCTCTCCAAAATGAGGTCCCGGGTCTTCCTGGCCGGGTGGGTGCATAAGTGCGCATGGTGACACCGTGTCTCTTCAGTTGTTTCTCTTGTCTCGCATGCACTGGTTCTCTCGGTTGTCCATCTGCTGTGTCCATCTCAGGTTTTTGGGTTGGATTTTTGCATAATTCCCTCACCCATTCTATGATGGGGTTTGTGTTGCACGTGTTCTTGATCCTCTGAAGTTTAGTTGGAGAGCGAAACGGAAGGGGCTCCTCCCATCTCCACCCTCCCATCCCCCTCCCCCATGCGCTGGTACCTCCCTGTGTGGGGGCAGGCCCAGATGGCTAAGCCTGTGCCCTCCCATGTTCCCCTTGGGCTAGGAGCAGAGGGCAACATGGCTGCATTGATCCAGGCAGCAGCCACCCACTGGTGGGTGGGGCCACTATAACCCCTACCCCATGCCCCCTCCAGGGCTCACCTGGCTCAGAGGGCTTGCCCAGGAACCTTGACCCCCTTTGCTCCCCTCTGGCAAGGGAGTTCGTACGGCTAGGGACCTGGGCGCACAGCCCACGTTTCCTTTTTAAATGCTCCTTTCACCTTACTTTGTTCAACATGAAGACAATGTCCACTACCTAGGAAAACTATTTCTCTGGACTTGTTACCAGTAGCTTAGTACAGTAACTAGTTTCCAGTAGTACGGTTGAATAAACATGACCAACCTTCAGGTGACAATATTGACCCAAATCATGCTCACTTCTAGCTCCACTCTGTTGCTTCTGCTGTGCCCTCTACTGAGAATATCTTGTTCCTTTCTCTGCCATTTAAACCTACTCAGTCTTCAAATTTTGTTTATTGCAAGAGTGCTTTAACATCTCCACTACTAGCAAGACCTAGTCTAAATAAATAAATAAATAAATAAATAAATAAATAAATAAATAAATAAATAACACCTCCACTACTTCTGCTTCTCCCACCCTGATGTTCACTTTGTCTAGTCCACAGAATTTTACCTCTACATTATGCTGTCTCCACTATGGACCTGGGAAAATAGTAGGAATTCGATACTTAAAACTTGCTTAGACGTCTATGAAATCATCAAAAAACAAGTTCTTAGCTCAGAATTCCCTGATTACTCCTCTTTCCCTCACCCTTGCCCCCAAATGAAAACAAGAACACCAATAATAAGAGCTTGGTGGGTAGGGAAATTGCTTTCATTTTGTGTTGTTGCAAAACAAATGTCCACAACTGTAGCAACTTAAAACACTCTTTTCTTCACTCATCTGTGAGCCACTGTAGGGTAAATGAATTGGTCAGGAGTTTTCCACCATTAGCCTCTATAACCAGGATCTGTGCTACTGCACCCTCCCATGATTCTACATGCCTGGTCCAGTAGGTGTGTGCATGCAAAAATGGGCATACCTGGGCCTAAGAGGAGAGGCTAAAAGTGCAGCATCACCCTGGGGGCAGGGGAAGAAGAGAATATGAAGAGGATGCCAGAGAGCCTAGAGAAAAGGGGGTGAAGATATCTGGAAGAGCTGAGGGCTTACCTGCCTCCCAGATTCCCTGTCCCTATTGCCTGGCCTGCCTGCTTGCCATACAATTGGCTCAGCCTCCCTGCCTGGTGTGCCTGTATACATGATTCCCTATGAAAATCCACCAAGGTCTCTGACACTCTTCTTTGACTGCTAGAACCAATGATGAACCTACCTGGGTTGGGATGGTTGCAGAACAGCCCTTAAGTTCAGATGGCTTGACTGGTTTCTCTGTTTAGGCTCATGATCGAATCAAAATATTGACTGAGATCTTAACTGGAACATCTGGGGAAGTATTCACTTCCATACTTTTTTAGTTGTTGGCCTTTTCAGTTCCTTGTTGCTGTAGAGATGAGGTACTTTTCATGTTAGCTGGGGGTCAGGGTCAGTCTTGTCAGTCTCAGCAACCAGAGACTGCTCTCGGGTCCATCCAAGAGAACCCCCACTTCCCACCTCTGGCACGGAGAACCTCATTTATGTTGCATTCCCCTCTTCACACTTTTCTGAATCTGATTACTTGTTCTACCAGATGGAGAAACACAGTTTTCAAAAAGCTCACTTGATTGTGTTAAGGCCACGGACATCATTGCTGTGTATCTTACGTTAGCTGATTTGTGTCTTTAACTTCATCTGCAAAATCCCTTCACAGCACTACTTAGATTACTTAGTGTCTGAATAATCAGGGGACCCTTACAGAGCTATTTTACGCCTCTATATTTATTTAGAACCTGTTTAGCCACTGTGTGATGGAGCAGAAAGCCAGACAACTGGTAAGAAAGAAACCACTCTTTTTAGATCCAATGAAACAATGCCTGCCAGAGAGAAAGACCCTCCGGGATCAGCTAGTCTAGCCACCTTCTTTCCTGGTGGACTCAGAGAGGGGAAGGAAATTTTTGATTCATCCTCCATACATTCACCCTTGGCCAGACTGTACTGCATAACCTATGGAGACTGTGGAGATAAATAAGATCCAGCATCTGTTCTTTGGATTTTATTATTCACCTGCCGAAGGTACATGGAATCTAGCTTTCTTTCAAAAACCTTGGAGATTCTGGCACTGTGTGCTAAAAAGGAACCTCAGAGATCAGATTATTCCAGTGTTTCCCAAAGGTGGAATCAATGACTTCAGAAAACATATAGACTAATATTTTTAATTTGTAGTCTTTATATGTTTATCTTAATGTTATTTTATACTCATGGCAACTGACCCTGTTTCTACTGCATTACAGTGATGTCAAGTTTTCTTCCTTCCTCCCTCTTTTCCTCTCTCATTTGCTGTTCACCTTGCTCTTGGGGATTAATTGTAGAGAAATAGATATGATATAGCAAATGTTGAATTATGAGTGATTTTATGTTTCCTTTTTGCTCTGATATATACAACCCCATGTGATAGAACAGACTGTCTTTTCGCTCAAAGTGAAAAAAAAAAGACTTTAATTACTGATATAAAGTAAAACAATTACTCGTTGGTTGGTTGAGAATTGCTAGAAATTAATAAATAGTTTGGAAATTATTTAGTAAATTCTAATTACTTAGCAAAAGTAATTAAAATATTTATAAGCGAACACCCATAAAACACCACCAAGCAAATACATTACTCAATAAATGGTTTAATTAGTATTTCATTACTAGAAATTAATCTCAGTAACCAAACATTACTACAAATTACATGTAGGATGGACAACTTATTTTACCGCTATTAATGATTTCAATTATGAAGTTTGTGCAAGTCTAATTTCTTCTCTCTTTCCCTTCCCCCACTTGCACCCACCCAGGCAAGTTCCCACATGTGGGCCTGAGTTAGGGTGTTTGGGCTGCTCTGACACCTTCCACATTGTTGGGGACGTCCAGATTAATAATTTCCCTCAGTTTATTTCCTAGTTGTCTTGTTGAAATACTGACCCTGAGGTGCCTCTTAATCAGCTGGAGTCAGACTCCAGGAGCAGGTGGGCTTCTTACCACAGATATACTCTCCTTTAGAGTCTGGTTAATCACTTGGCTTCAAGGCTCCATCCCTTCCTTGACCTGTGCCAAGGCCATACCTGGTTCAGCTCACAGATTGGGACCACTTGAGGCTACTGCTCAGGCGTAAGAGGGAATCTTCATGCAGATTAGTAAAAGGAGTCCTTTCCTCCTCAGAAGCAGCACCATGACTGCCCTCGTATGTTTCTGCCCCCAAGTACTCTTGCTCAGGTTTCTCAAAAATAATCTCTGGGGAGTCTTGTTGAGCATGTGCTCAGAAAGAAGCACTCTAAGAGAGCGAGGAAATGGGCTGGGGAGATGTTGGAAAACACAGGAAGCTCTGAAACCAGCATGGTCCTTCAAGAAGGTGCTGAATTAAAGTGAGGAAACAGGCAGGCCTTTGCAATTCCAAGTGACCAGTGTCCATGGGGCCCCTCTTAGAATGACATGCACATCCTTGAGGAGGGTGCCTGGCGAGGGAGGCAGCTGTTAGCCACCAACAGCCACCCTTACAGCTGGAGGAACAAGAGCCTTGGCTTAGCAGGAGGACAAGGAGCAGCTCTCGTTGGCCTCCACCACAGTCCCTTGTGTCCTCTGCAGCCTGAACACCCACGAGTTGAATGGGCATGTGCTATCCATTGTTTTACTGGGGCCGGGATGGGTCACATTTCTGGAATTGGGGGAATCATCATTTAAGTACTAGCTGGGACTTATACCTAGAACATAGATCTACTGAGGGAAGGCCCATGTCTCTTGGTATCTTAGAACTTAGCACAGTTTTGTGAGTGTTTATTAATTGAATATACAGTGTGCAGGAGTAGATATTATAAGGCACCTCACCCAGGGAAATACAGAGAATCAGGCTGAATCTTGTGGGTCCCCACAAAGAAATGATGCTTGACTTGAAACCCAAGGAATAACTAAGAGTGAACTGAGCAAAGTAGGGAGTGGGGAGTTTCCGAAGCACTTTCCCAGGTAGCCCACCTTTGTCACCTTCTGAGCATGTCTCCTGGGCAGAAACAGAGGATCTGAGCAGTCACACTCATGGAATTTCTTGTTACTTGGTATCTTTGTCCTTGTCATGTCCTTGTCCTGTGTCTGTCTCATTTCAGAGAGTTTTTCCTCCAAACCTTAGCCCCAGCCACGTGGGATGAATTTGCCTGCCTTTGGCAGGTACTTTCTGGAATGTGATGTTCAGGTGGATGTCACAGTTGGAGAGGGTCACCTGAGTTTCCCATAGGGTGTCATGCAAGTGGATGCCACGTATTGTGGAGGAACTGAGGCTGGAGACAGCTGAGTTGCACCACATTTAAAATTCCTGTTTCCCATTTGTCCTTCTCTGTCCTGCACCTGCTTTCACTCCTCCAGGCCTCTTTCCAGGACTGAGCTCTGTTCTCCTGTGCTTCTGTGCAAAGTCTGCTGCTCTCTCCAGACCTACCCATCTGTTTGCCAACTCCAGCAGAGCCGCTTTATGGAGCCCACTACAGGATTCCAGGTCATACTGCATTCAGCCCTTCCTGAAGTGCTGTGTCTGTTAGCCTTAGAGTCTTTGAGGGAGGGGCTATTTAGAAACGATGTGCATGCAACCATGATGGAGTGAGAGCTAGGAGGCTGGCAGAGGCTGCAGAAGTCAAGCCCTAAAAGAATACCCAGTATGCCCAGCCCAGCCATGATGTCCTAGTTGGTTTCAGATAGTGTGAGCTGTGGCCTGCCTTTTACCGGTTGGTGGCAGGATGGAGAGAGAGGGGACAAAGATGGAAAGTTCGTGTCTGTCATGCCTGGGACTTTGCTTGCCTTGTCCTTAATTAGTTTACAGCTAATTAGCTGCCTTCGCACAGCTCAGCAGAATACTATTAATCATTAAGCCTTCTGCTCAGGGGAAATTTGGCTCCTTGGGTGGGCCTTTCTTGCTTGAGGCACTGAGAGGACCACAGGGATTCAGGGGCTTCTCTGGGAGGGTTCCTGGGGCTGAGGGGAAGGGGCCTGAGGTCTTTGTCACCTGTGAAGCTTGTATGGGGAAAGGTGTGGCATTCTTCTCTTTCTCTTTGCTTCCACATTCCAGTTTTGCTCATTGTGGTAATGCCTAGCCCCAGAAAAAAGTCTTCCTCAAGATTTCCTTGCAGCCGGGGAAAGCATGACGTAGTTCAGATCAATAGAGTATAAGCTGATACCTTCTGGAGGCTGCAGGAGGCTTTTCCTGCCTGATAAAAGGCATTGGATGCTGCTGGTACTGCTTCTTGCTCTTTCTTTATTCTTCCTTGGATGTAGATTTGAAAGCTGGTACTTCTGCAACCACCAACTCCCATGAGGCAAAGATCAAGAGACATACAATGATGCCAGCCATGAGTTGGTACTGTAATGTCAGTAACCATTCTATCTTCAGACTTCTGTGGGGTAAAAATAATCTTTGTTTAAAGCTAACAACCAAATTAAAGTACACAACTGGGGGCGGTGGGGGCTGGACAGGTGGGAACTGTCAGGGAGTGTGTGGGGGGGTGAACCCCGGCAATCACAAAGATGTGAAATTTATATATGAATAAATTATTTAATTAAATCTTTGTTTAGTCCTTGATTGGTTGGCTGAATACATTTCAAACTAATATAGAGGGGAAACTCTGCATGGTGTCAGCCTGATTGCAGATGTGCCCATGGTACTTAGAGTAATCCAGGCGTTCTTGTGTCCCACTAGCCAGTGGGTGGGTATGAGTGAGGTTATAATACCCAAATGCCACTAGCTCTCTCTGCTCCAATTCTTGATCCTTTAAAGTTTCATTCTCATTCTCCAATCCTTTAAGCCACCTATGTCACTAAAGGATCTGAGCACAATAATGATATGTCAGTCATGTTAAACTCACGTAATAGAGTGCCTGGTAAAACAAAACCACATTTTCTGGCAAATAGTTATTTTAGTTATGCAAGTTAGTCATGCAGCAATGAGAGGAATAGAAACATCACTTTGGGAAAATGACCCAACAAGGAATATTGTGATTCTTTTATTTTTTCCAGAGACTAGGTCTCGCTATGTGGCCTGGGGTAGTCTTGAACCCATGAATTCAAGCAATTCCTAGCCTCAGCCTCCAAAGGTTGGGATTAAAGGTGCACCCCACCTTGCCCGCCTCAGGAATATTGTGATTCTAAGAAGGTTTTGGTGTACAGAAACAGAGACAGTTACATATGGGTTAGGTAGCGAAGACTGAGATTAAGGCCTGACTGACCCTTCCCTTTTGAGAGTTAAGCTTACTAGAGCCTTTCTGATAACAGAGTTGGGACACTGAGATTCTTTGGTATAGGAAATGAGAATGTTTCTCCACAGGGGAAACTCATCATTTAGAAATTGGGTATCAACTAGGTCAACCACACAAATAGCAGGGCTTTTTAGGGTAGTGGGTAGCAGGGCAGAGGTTCTCCCATTGCGCCTGTGGTGGGGACTTGACTGTGCGAAAGAGGGAGGAATATAAAAGTTATAGCCTCAAGCCAAGTGTGAGGCCCTGTGGTGCTGTGTACATCCAGGGACTGGGCCAGCAGGAGTAGCTCTGAGCTGGGAGCACTGTGGCTGTGGAAGTGAACTATGCAGGAGCAATTTCCAACAGTGACCTGTGAGGCTGCAGACTTATGGGCCTGTTCAGTTCTGTTTCCACTGGCTTTTAGAGACAGGTCCTGAAGAACCGAGTAAGCAGCTCCAGGTTCAAGTTCCTGCTCTACTACTTGTGAATTTGCCTTGTCTCAGGTGTGGTTTCATGGGCAGCAAACTTGTGTGGTCTCACAAGAAACTGCCTTGACTAGGTCCCATGATTGGCATAGTGCTTGACTTTTTGAAAGTAATTTTTAAACACGACCCAGCCCCCAACTTTCATTTTGAAAATTATGTCCCTAGTCTTGCTTGGGCAAAGTATTTCTTTACACCTCAGTTTCCTGATCTGTAAATTGGGTGAAAAAAAAATGCCCTGCCTCAGAGAGTTATTGGGAGCATTAAATGAGTTATGTACATAAAGTACTTAAATCAAGGTTTGGCTTGTTGTGAGCTCCATATAAGTGTTAGCCACTGTTATCATTCCTGTAAATTTAGGCAGATGAAGACTCTAGCCGTTAATCTGCAAAACAGAGGGACCACATTTATGTCTCCAGTTAGTGAAGCAGATCAGATCAAGCACATGGGGAAACGATGCAAGGAGAGGAAAATGTGACCCCTGGACTGACTTCTAACACGCAATGAGATGCCTCATTAAGCCCGCATCCATCTGGGCCCATGGGGCTGACAAGAGAAGAGAACGTGAGGCCTGAAAAATGTGAAGTCAAGGCCAACCTCCTGCCACAGGGGCTGGCAGCAGACATCCCACATGGCTTGGAGGGGCAGACTGGGGCACCTCCTGGATGCAGCTTGCCTCTTCCCCGGGGATCAGGCTGGGGGGCAGGCTGTCATCAGATGTAGGTCCTGTTGCCTTCCCTCTTGAATGTGACCCACTGTCAGAGAAGGGTGGCCCAGCCGCAGCCCTCCCTCCAGCCTTGCATTACAGGCCCAGATTGGAGGCTGAAATGTTGTGCAGGAAGCTTTACTATGACTCTTATAAATAAACTTGTCTTTTGCCATGTACCATATATACAAAAGCAGGAGAAAGCATAAACACCCCAGTTTAAGGCAACCTTCTGAAACGAATGCACTCAATTCAAGAAATAGGAGGTACCACTAGAAGTGACCCATGTGATCAACTAATACATATTTTTGGTAAAAAACAAAAACAAAACAATGAAATGCTACAAATAAAGTATTATGTAATTTACCAGCCAGCTGGATACTTTAAGGAGTGGAAAGCAGCGCTATTCTTAGTCATGCTAGCATCAGAGACTGTCCTAGGCAAACCGGGACCAGTGGTCACCCTACCAATGCCAAAGTCCCCGTTGGTCACCTCCCATCCTGGATGGGCCACCCCAATTGGAAGTAACCATTGTTACCAGTTTGCTGCATGTCTTACAGACTCTTGAGGTACAATATGTAGCCACTGAAAAGCTGTGTCTGGGGGTTTCTCATGGTAATCCCCTATTTGTATCAGCATATAAGCTGCTTTTTTTCACTCAACCATTTATATCTTGGAGATTTAACCTTGTCAAGCTCATGTAGGTTTAGTCCATTCCTTACACTGCCAAAGAGCTTTCACAAACTGTATCTGATTTTCCTCTTCTCTTGTAGATGAATGTTTGGGTTGTTTCTAGTTGATTTACTGCCAGTACTAGTGATCTTGATGATGGGAATCTTGTCCCAGAGGGGGAACCACCTTATACCCATCAGAAGTCAGTGCACACTTAAAATTTTATCAGAACATGGCATTTTGAGGAATAACTGAATTTATGAAGATGAGGCCTGAGAGTTCCCCACTTTTATCTCTAGGAAAAGCATTGGTACAAGGTCTGTCCTTGACCCCTCCAAATTTTCCCTGCCATTGAAGTCCAGCTGAAGCTCCTTTCCCCAAGCGGACTTCTCCAGTCTCACCATGCTTCCTCTTCTTGTCTGGCATCTCCCATTGTCAAGGCTCTTTCTCTCACTTGAGGTAACAGCTGGGTGTGGTAGAAAGAGCTTGTTCTTTAGAGCTGAGCAGACAGTTCCCCCTGTCAGCTCTGTCGCTGATGCTGTGACCTTGTGTAGTTTGTTATACCTACCTGAGACTCTAGGTATTTGTGTATAGACTGAGGAAAATATTGTCCACCTCCTAGGCTTGTGAGCTCTTATGTGGGCACAGAACAACCATTGTACCTGCCCCTGCTGCCATAAAGTAGGTGCTTGGTAATATACCCTTTAGCCCCTTTTCCTCTGTCTCATCATTGCTTTGTATAGACGGTGTTGCTGCAAAACCTAAAAGTCAATGAGTGCTCTTGAGGGCAGGGATTGCATCCTCTCCCCCATATCCATTTCTCTCAAGTCCTGGTACAGGTTTAGGGCCCATGAGAAGGTTATCTTTAGCTAGGTTCCTTAGGGGACTACTCAATAAAGGCAGGGAGACAAGGCCCTGCCCTTAAACAGTGCCCTTGCTTGTGGAACTTTCAGTCTGATGGGACTAATACTTGGCCCTAATTCTTGGGGATCCCCAGATGAGAAGAGAACTGGTCTTGGCCTCTAGGGGCTCAGGGACATTCCACATGGATGATGGAAGCTCTGCCATCTGGAGAATTTCCTAAAGTTGCACTGAAGACACCCACTTTGGTTGACCCTCTCGCACAGCAGCGCTGTCTTGGATGTGTCTGCTGCTCTCTGCTGGAGTATGCGTTTCATGAGGTGGAATGAACGTCTCATCTTTGGGGGCTTGTTGCAGACATCCCATAGCATGGGGCTGATTGGCTACATTCTTAGGGCTTCCCAAGAGTCAGAGTCCCCTAGCTCCCCCAGGGCTCCAACAATGCTGTTTAGAAAATGAGAGGGGTCTTCAGAGACCCCTGAGAGGAGGGGTAGAAGGGCTGGGGCCCATTTTCACTCTCCTTTCCTGCTCTTCTGGAAGTTGCTGCAGCTCTGCCTGTGGCCCCTCAGAGGGGCTCTCCCACAGCAGCTGCGTGCTGAGGTAGGTACCTCTGTCTGTATGAGAGAGGAGAAGATCTCAGATCCTGGGCTGACTGGCAAGTCAAAACTGCTTGTTAAATAGGTTTAAAGTAGTAGCCATTTATAAGTTAATGAAAGAGAAAATAGGCACATTATACATACAGCTTTGCCCTTAATGAGGGGGAAAGGCATTGTTTACTGATGTTCCATTCTAATTATCCATGCACAAGGCTAGGTTTTTTCCAGTAGTGGCCCAGGTCCCCATTCCGCTATCTTGCACCATGTGCCTTTAACCCTTTCAGTGTCTCCCTGGGCCCTGACTTATCCTTCAAAGCATCAGGTTCCAGAGCTGGCTGGTTCCAATTCCTGACCAGTTCTGCAGTGACCTTGACCTTGAGATAGACCCAGCAGCTGCCATGTCCTCTGTCCTCCTCAGTTGGGCAGCTAGAGGAGGGACTCTCCAGAACAGTCACCTGAAGGGAGGAAGAGCTCAGGGGAGGCTGCTTTTCCAGGGAGGAGGCTGCAGGATAGCAGGAAGGACCCAATGGAGACTTGGGGCTGTAAGCCAGAGGCATGGGCTCAAGGTCACTACCCACCAGTTCCTCCTGGATAGTTCTTGAAGCTGTCCAGAAGGAAGGAGCCCCCATTAGGAAAAGAGAACAGGGTACAACCCAAACAGGGTCTCCACTGTAGCCCATTGCGAGGTCACACTACCCATTTCATACTTTAGCATGAGTACACAAGACAAAGAGATAGCCACCTGTCACCCTAAGAGCTCCACTCAGCCCTTCCCTCAGTCTGCTAGAGACTGCTTGTTTTCATTGGGGGAATAGATTAGCAGCTGAGATGAGAGAGAAACATGCATGACGTTGCCAGCATGAGGTGAGCAAGCCCGCTTTGCTTGGGAAATGACAGGGTGAGACAGAAGATGTGGAAGGAGGTATGGAAGTTGTGGGTGGAGAGAGTACTCTGACAGCCCCAAACCCTAATCATCCAGGAGCACATATGCACTGGTTTTTGGGGCTTAGGCTGGGAAGGAATTGGGTTTTCTCTTGAATTTTCTGGGTGCATTACAAGCAGCAGTCCTAACTTGCTAATACTGAGCGTGTCTGCTGTTCTGCCCTGAGAGGCAGGAAAGGCTGCCCAGGAAAGGCTGTCTGTTGGCCTTTCATGTGGACTGTGGCATAAACCAACATCCATTACAGCAGAGGAGTGCAGGGAGTGACCCTAAGGGAGAGTTTTTGTGGGTTTGATAGACGATTGCTTTAAGAAGCAGTTGAACACTTTAAATCCAATACGTGTGAAAGTTGAGATAAAATGGACAAAGTCTTAGACAAACACAAATTACCAAACTGACAAAAGAATAGCAAGTCTAAATTATTATCAAATTATTAAAGGATCTGAATCCTTAATTAAAGCTCTCCTCACAGAGAAAACTGCAGGCCCTGGCTGCATCCCTTCTGTTGGCAAGTTATTAGGTATCAACTGCTATTAATAAAGCTGAGATTCTGATCAGCGTTTGCCTCTTGGTGACTATTGTCTACATGTTAAAACCCTAAAACAAAGAGGGCTTTATTCCTCTTTCCTACTCTTCACCATCAAGAGATTCCTGCAGTCATGTTTCCACAATTACCTCCTATTTATTTGCCTTTTTGACTGAGAAACCGTGAGGCCTAGGGAAATATTAAGGATCTATGTACAAGGTGAATGACCTATACTGATCTTATTTACACTGCAGAAGCATCCTGTAAGGGAGACGTTATGATTGTATCTGAGATTGGAGAAGTGGACCCACTTGTCCGAGTCAAAGACTTGGTGCGAGGGGAGAAAGGCCAGATGGAGCCCAGGTACATCAGATTCCAAAATCTGTCTATTCTCCTGAACCACATTGCTTCCAGAATAAGCCTATTCCTTCCTCATGACTGAGTCCTCATCCCTCTCCCTCTACTCCAGGTTCCCATCTCCAACTTTGTGCATCTAAACCAGAGTTTCAGGTCCTTCCCACCCTCATTACAAAGTTGACCAATGATGCTTTTCCATAGTAACCCCCAGAACTGAACCTGGCATTGAAGGCATGTTTGGTTATTCCAAATATTTATTGCTCGGTTAAAAATTAACCTAAATATAGTGGAATAAAAGAACCTTATGTTAAAATGACAGAGACTCTGTGGGACAGGAGTTCAAGTAGAGTATGTCAGAGATGCTTTGTTTCTGCTCTACTACGTCCAGGCCTCTGCTGGAAGGTTTGAAGGTAGAAAGTGGTCTCACCACTGTGACTGAAGGCACCTGCAAGCTTGTTCACTCATATGCCTGGGAGCTTTGCTGGGCTTCTCAGCCAGAATATCTCTCCATGACCTCTCTCTTTGGCTTTCTTACAACATGGTGGGCAGATTCCCATGAGCAAGTCAGGTGAAAGCCATATTGCCTTTTTGGACTTATGTTTACCAGGCATGTAGCAATCCATCTTTCCCATTTGTTGGTTGAGATCCCACAAACATTTGCCTGATTTCAAAGGGAGGAGAAATAGACTCCACCTTTTGATGGGAGAGTATCAAGGTTCTAAAAGAGCTGATGGAACTAGACACATTACTATGGCCACTTGAGAAAACAGAATGTGCCTCATGGGCCCTGCCAGAGGAGGCTTTCCACATGGGGTGACCCGAGAGACATCCAGAAGTTACCCTGTCACTCACTCAGTCAACACAGAGTGATTAGAGTATCTGCTATGTGCCAGGCACTGCCTGCTGATGGGCCCCAGCTGCTTGGTCTTTCAGCCCAGCCCCCATGCAGGTCCTCCCCCTGAGACCCTGAGAGATTTGATCAAGATGAGGGAACTTTGGGCTTAATTCTCTGCAACCTTCTGGGAAACGTTCCTCTGGGTCACTGTGGCTGCAGCCCAGAGAATAATTTCTTCCTCCAGGGGCTGCTCTTGAATTGATATTTTATACTCCTATTTCTGAAAGCAGGCATCTCATACAATTTCTGTTTATTGAAGAAAACAAAATAATAAGGCTTTGCTTACTTATATATAGTTCTTACTTTTGTTGCCCTCATGGGGGAAAAAAAAACTGGGTTCCTTAATAGGCAAGAGGTTCCTGCCCTTCAGTGAGATTTGGAAATGGGAGAATTCATTTGTGAATTAGGCCATTGTGGTGGAGAGGAAGAAACTAGGAGCTCTCCTCCAGCCCTTTTCTTTGGCTCAGGAGCATAGCTAGATAACTGGCTCACTAGCTGTCGCCCTGGAATATACAGGAACTGGTCATGACTAGTTGAGGTATAGGAAGTATCATAATCACAATAGTAACCAGTATGTAGCATACTCCAGGCTCTGGGCTGAGCATTTTACATACTGTTCCACTTAGTTTTTTAATTCTATGAGGAAGGGGCTTAATTGTTTTCATAGGACTACTTACTGAGATTCATAGGGGTTTCCAAGGTCACACAGCTAGGAAGTAACAGAAATAGGTTTGGATTCCAGACCTATGGACTCCAGAGACTGTTCTCACATTGGCCTATGCTGTGCAGGCAGTAGGCCTGCTAGCTAAAAGGGAGGAGCAGGATTCAGTATAACAGACTGTGGCTACTTTTGATACCCAATCAAGATTTGATTTGGTACCCCTGTGGTTGCTCTTGATTGGGTACCAAAAACTTAGTTTGCTGCCTCGGTCTCCTTATCTGTAAATAGAAATAATACCTATCTGAGCACATACTAGTATCATCTCAGATCTAGTGGATGCTTATCTCATCCAGGGATGAGTTAAAGGAGTCCCCTTCCCTTTCCCCTTCCTCCATAATCTGCCTGAGTTGCCCCATGAAGGGGTCCTCCCTGGCCAGAAGTAGGGGGATGGCCAAGGTTCCTTTCTTACCCAGGTCTGCTCAAAAATCCCTGGTTCCCTATGCTTTTGCTAGATTTCAGGATTCCAATCCTTCTCCACTGTGCTTTTCATTGGGAGAACTTTAAATGATTTTATAAAAACTGCAAATGTACAAGGTAATTGAGTCTTCTGTTTTATTACCCTGAGCTGCCTGGACCTTGCCTGGCCTCCTCCTCACTCACTGAGCCGCCGGAATAAAGTTGGAAGTGTTTGTGCTGGTAATATATAGGACTTAATTAACCTGGCCTTTTATAGCATTTCCAATGGCGGGTTGGAACGAACTTCGAGGCAGCTTGAGAAAAGAGAAGGGGGGCTGCGGGTGGGAGTGTGTATGTATGTACAACACTCGATGTTGGTTTTTTCCCCTCCTGTTCTTTTCTTCAGTACTTTAATCAGCATTTAATGACCCACTTGAAAATCTATCATTTGGACCCCGGCACTGGTGGGAAGGGCTGGAGGGGAAGCCTGCCTTCCCCCTCCTTCCTTGGCCTTCCAGTGGGCCATGGAGTAGCCAGTGAGTCTAGCTGTAAGAGCTCTATTCCCAGAAATTTCAGCAGAGGCTGATCCTGTGCATCTCAGGTAAGAGACAATGACTAGACTTTATCAAATAGGTGTCCTGCTCCTATTTCAAATGCAAACCAATCTCAGAAGACTCCAGTGGGGGCTTGTCCCCAGTTGTAAAATCCAGGCCTGAGTTAACCTAGTCTGCTTACCCCTCTTTCCTCACCCTCCCAAGATTCCCACTCATTTTCCTGGCTCAGTACAAAGTCACGTCTGGTCTGTGTACCCATATAAACCTGCCCAGGGAACGGCCATTCAGCTCAACTCTATCCTAGATGGGGTGGGACGGGTTTATAACTGCCAAGGTACCTTTGTGTCTAACAACCATTATTTTAGGGAGCCTTCCAAGCAAGGGCAGTCGGGGTAAGTGCCTCTCACCAGCTGCCTTCTCAGACCATTGCTCCACACACCAGGGCTCATAAATCCTCCCCTGATGCTGTGGAGTGGTTACATCATCCCTAAACCTCATGCACCAATTCGATTTGGAAATAAAAAGGCAGGTGTTAATTGACTCACTCCCTCTGCCCTTTTGCGGTGCCTCTGACCCTCGATAGCTTTTAACCTCGCAGTTAATAAAAGTTTGGGGCCCTGCCCCAGCACAGTTTCTCACTCATTCTTTCTTAATGTCAGCAAATTCCTACCTAGTGACCGTAAAGCATTAAGGATAGGTAGCCAAAGATGAGCAAAAAATATGTCACTCATCCAAGGGATACTGAAAAAAAAAATTACCCTGATTTCAGCAGAAACTGTATTAGGAGCCCACAAAAGGCCTTGGTACAGCCAGAATTTTAGAAGAACCTGCATCATTCATATTTGCTGCTGTTGAGTCTCTCTGCCCAGCATCCATCCCTCGTCTACGAAAACCCAGGCTCTTCTGTGGGGAACTCATGTCTCTTTCACTAAGTCTATGTGGTTCTGGATGGCATACCATGTCTGGGGTTCCTGTCACAGCACTAAGTCATGCCTGGAGCCAGCCAGCGGGTAGTGATGAATTCAGCCATGAGTACGCGACAGAAGTGGAGCTCATGGAAGCCATGCTTGTAACTGCAAGGGTGGGGAAACTCTTTTGTCCATGGGGTTGGTAGGAAGTTGGCCTGGCTCTGTACCTGATTGTCTTGTCTTCAAATGAGAGATGCTTCCCAAGCCTTCAAATCAGGACATCACTCCCTCCCTCCTGCAAGAGAACATTTGGCTTCAGGATACTGCTGTTGTGCTCCAATGAACGACCTTTGGTTTTCACACATGTGTTATTTCAGGTTTAAGTGACCCACTCTCTGCTTCTAGACTGTGCCCAGGAAAAATATCAAAGAAAGACGAGCTGAGCAGTGGAAAGAAATAGATTGTTGGGGACATTGGGGAACTGGACAGTCCTGTCTAAGGTCAAATAACCCCTAAAATTTCACTTTGGGAGTCAATAAGTGGTTCAAGGTTTTTCTGTTTACACTTTCATAAGTCAGTTTCCTTAGATTTCCTGTTGCTGACCCAATCGCTGACTCCCAAATTTTCTAGGTGTAGATGTCAAGTTTTCTAGGAGCAATCGGAAATCACTCTGTTCCCTCTACTCCCAACTCAATGACGGTACAAGGAGACATGGACTCCTTTCTACTTCCCAATGTGTAATGGAGTCAGGGCAAGAGAGGTACCTGGAGCACATAATTTAAGGGAGACTTTTTTAAGGCCTGTGTGTGACTCTGAGAATGAGCCCCTCATTACATTTTGCACCCTGTTGTGGTGGGAGAACTTCAGGGTGTACAATGATGTAAAAAGACAAAAAAATTATATTTATAACCAATGAAAAATAAAATATGTAAATGAGAGGACGATAGACTAAAGGTGGTCAGCTTAACATTCAGGGATCTAGGGGAAGGATAATCATGAATTCTTGATGTTAGAAAAAAAATTTTGTACCCTAGGTGTTCCCTTGCTCTGGCCCTGTTTGGTCTGCTGGGAAGTCACCCCTTTCTGTCCCTCCATGCAGCTTGGACAATTCCAAGTTGTTTTTCGAGAGGCGTGGCTTGGCACATTCTTTGGGTCTGGGAGATCATTCCATAAAGTCCTGTTCTAGAACTTTTGCATGCCAAGCCAGAATGCAACCCTGTGCAGCTCAGACAGTCCACATACCATTCAAGAGTGTTCGGCCAACAGCCTCCATATTTGAACAGTGGCTTAGGCACAGAAAATCAATGGAGCATCTGCAAGTTAAGGTGGGCTCTGAATCATCGGGTCTAGAAGATTTACTCTTCCTCCTATTCTTTGTGTGTTCATCCATAGCTTGACTTGCCTTAGGATAGCAGTAGTCTTCCTGGGAACAGACTAGTTGAGGGTAGACAAAGGGTCACTTGGGCCTGAAAACCAAAGACTGCTCACTGTGGTGCAGGGGACACAGTGACCTGAAGCCAGAGGCTCCCTCTTGCCCCCCGTGAAAGAGTTGTGTGGCCTTCAGCACAGCTCTTTATGCCTCTGACCTTCGCCACCTCACTCTAGAAGGGCAGGATAAGGATTTACTCTGGAGGCAGAGAAATCTCACTCACTTGGGCAAGCCCTTCTCTGACACTAAATTCTTCATCATTTTCATCAAGGGGAATCATTTAGGTGCTTTCTTCTGTGTCATTTTAAAATTCAATGAGATAATGGAGTGCTTAGCATAGGACCTGACAGAATTTCTCAGTTAATTATTAATGGTGTTAATATTATTCTATAAAGCAAGAGGGCATATTGGAAGATCAAGAGTATGGCGAAGCATCAAAACACTAAGTGAGAATTTACCTCTTAGAATAATCATTGTTTTCATGTCATTCAAAAGCCTATGTTGAATTGAGCACCGATTGTGAACTTTCTGGGGGGAAAAGCCACCCAAATTCTCCTTCTTTAGTTGAGCCAATAGCAGTATTTCCATCACAGATCCTTGTCAACAAGGTTATCACTACTCTTCCACCTCTTTCTTTTCTCAACAAATGTCTTTTCTTTCTTTGTAGAAATCTTTCCCCAATCCCTGAAGTCTCAGATATTTATTAATCAGTGTAACCCTCAATATAACATGACAGCAGGAAATACTTTCTGGTTAAAAATTATGCGGGTGGTTTCTGGAAGACCTTCATTTTTGGTAACATTATATAGTAAATATTTCATTGGGAAGCCTGGACCATCTTTCTTCAGCTTGCTGTCATCAACGTTCACTGAGTAGAACTTCCACTGATGTGGGGACTCAGTTTGTCCCAGGGATCCTTTCTGTCTCAACTGACATCTGGTTTGAACAAAGTCAGATGCATAACATATAGCGCTGCTCCAGTACCTCCAGCTCCAATAAATAGAAAGAGGAGCTCAATCTGGGCTATTTCTTGGCCTGAGTGAGCATCTGGTGTTGCATGGTTGTGGGAGAGGACTGGGACTGGGAAGGAAAGAACAAATCTCCTTCTAGAAATCTTCCAAGGAAACTTAAACTCCTTAGATACAAACACTCAGGGAACCTTAAACCAGAAACCTCTTGATGCTGATACTTTCTTTTTTCCTAGTTAGATCATCAGTGCCTTGAAGGCAGGGGTTGGTCTTGAACTTCCTGGTGACCCCATGAATGCAGGTAGGGAATGGGTCCTTTGGTATCAGTCTCAGGCCTGTGCACTGGGTGCTGGGTGCCTGGGCCTGAACAGGACAAGAGAAGGCACTGAGGGTCTTGGGAATGGAGAGGCCCGTGAAGAAACCCATGTCCCTTTGGGCAATGGGAATAATCAGAAAGTTCTTTCGGAAGCAGCAGCAGTCAGAAAGCCTGCGAGGATGTGGTTGCTCAGAGCCCTCCAAGGCTGCAACCCCAGGTAGCCAGCCTGGTCCCCCCATGAGCCCCAGGCTGTGACTGAACAATGCTGATCTCTTAATAAAAACAGCACCACTGCCAAGTCTTAACTCCACTGGAGAAATAGCCCCGCGCCCCTCAATCCCATTAACATTTCACACCTTAATGGAGCCATATTTTTGGAAAGCCAATATGAGCTGAGTAGCTTATTGGTATGCAGCTGGGGGGGAACTCCAGGGAAGGGGGTACTCTGCAAAAGGGATGCAATTAAATCTCAGAATGTTCAATATATGCCCCAAAAGGAGGGCATTTGGGGACACGAGAATAAGAGCAATGGGCTTGTCCTAGAGGTTTGAAAACACAGAAGCTTGACTGCAGCTAGAAAGTCCCAGTGTGGCTCCCACACTCCCCCACCCCAAATCCCCACTCTAGTAGGGCCACCTACTCACCCTTTGGGTCCCTAACTTTGCATTTCCCAAGCAGACCCTATCGGCAGCTCTTCTCAGATAAAATACATCATCATTTGCTCCATTAGAAAATAAATGTATAGCTATATTATGGGATTTGCATTCCATTACCTTGGTTTGCATGCCATAAAACATTTATTACACC
Source organism: Uropsilus gracilis (assembly GCA_004024945.1). Classification (NCBI taxonomy): domain Eukaryota; kingdom Metazoa; phylum Chordata; class Mammalia; order Eulipotyphla; family Talpidae; genus Uropsilus; species Uropsilus gracilis. The sequence continues at coordinate 25,319 of PVHY01015148.1, forward strand.
CTTGGGCTAAAGTCTTAATAATGACTGGGTGCGAGGCACTAATGTGGTGCTGGTCTTGCTTGGGAACCAGAGATTAATGCCTTTTGATGTCACCCAGCTAATAGTCATGCTCACCAATTTGTCCCATCAGAAGACATTAGAGTCAGGCCCTGTGGGGGGTGGGGCCCGCTGTTCATTTCCAGCTGGGAGTTGGGACTTCTCCTACTTGCCCCCTTACCTGGTCTTGTACAAAACAGCCAGAATGAAATCTGAGTCCTCCCTTTTTAATCCCCATTCCACACCCACCCCTACCCTTACCCATAACCTTGGGCAAGTCCCTACTCCTGGGTGTGATGAAGCTATGGGGAGGGGTTTAAATGTCTTAAATGTCTATTTTTCTTGCAAGTCACAGTGACAGTGTACACACGCACACACACACACGCACACGCACACACACACACATACCCACACACCACACACCTTCTCCATGAAGGAATTTGTTGCTAGGGCTGCCCATCTAATCCCCATGACAATCCAGCAGAAAAGACTCAAGTTCCCCTTCACTCCATACTGAGACCGCGAAGCCCAACCACAGTCCTTAGCCAGGGGGGCTGGCCAACATGGGAGGTAGATAGACCCCTGAAGGCAGTGTTGTGGGTCCTTGGTCTCCTTAGACAGCTTTGCTGGTGCAGCCTTGGGACCAGGATGACTGGTTTGTGGGTTGTCAAGATTCTCTGTGGGTTCCTGGGGCATCCTTCTTGAGAGACTGAGTCATAAGGCTACAGATACCCCCTCTTTTGCACAAGGTCTTGCCAGGAGGTGACCACTCTGGTGTGCTCAACAACTAAATTCTCTCCTGAATCTGTAGTCACCTCAAAAATGAAAAAAAAACCAAAACCCCTAGTCTTCCCCTTCCCTCCCCCCAAACTAAGATCCTATTTGCCAATTCAACATCTACCACAGTTGCTAGGGCATCTATAGTTTTCAGATCTCATCCCAGTTGATGTTGATTTGTACTCAAACTCTGGCTAAGCCCTGTAGGGACTCCAGAGAAAGTTATACCTTAGGTTCTACTCCCAGGTGACATCTGTGCTGCAGCCGAAGCAGGACAAAGATTAAAGGTCACTTACTACAGCAGCTGCCACAGTTCCAGGGTGACAAATTGTCTTCTATCTCCCCTGGGTGACCCCCAGTCAGAGGGGTTTTCCTCAGAGCTCCCAGACTATGATACCCATCATTGCCTATTTTAGGTAACCAGAATCCCCCCAATCCTGTTCTCCCATTCTGGGTTGAGCTGTACTAAAAGCAACTTTCCTTATTCATGGACATACTTGTGGCCCAACTGGAAACTCTGAGCTCATGGGAGAGGTGGGGGACCCCTAGAATGAGAAGGGACTCAGGGACCCAATGCAAGGTGATGGTGGGGGCACCTTCTCTACAGAGGAGGCTGGTGGCTAGGAGGAGGAATGGGAGCAGCCTCTAAAGTCCCTGTACTGGTCTCGCTGGCCTCAACCCCTCCACTCCCTGGCCCCTGCTCAGCTGACAGTGGAGATAAAGAGGTGAAGGAGGAAGTTCTGTTCAGGATGGGGATGATGGGAACATGATGGCACAGCATGGCAGGAGATAATATACTGAACAGAGTATCCTTGTATAGATAATAGTACAGAATATCATATCCTGTAATAACGAAACCTGCTAAGGTAGTAACATGCTTGGTGAGCATTATCTACATTAGGAGAAGTGCAAAAGATGTTGAGAGACTGATGACTTAAAATTAGGTCAAATCGTGCCCTAATTTAGCCAGGAACAACTTAGTGAAATTCCCTCTTTCCTGAAACCTGCTGGCATGGCAGGTTCCTGGGCCCCAGGTACCACTGCGGGTGTGGAGGTAAGGCTGGCAGACTCAGACCCAAGCCTCAGACACCTAGACCAGTGCTCTTCCCACAACCAGGGGCCATATTCCTTTCTCAGCTTGAGGGGAGGTGGCAGCACCAAGCATGTCCCAGATGGAGTGGATTCTGGACTCCTTTGACTTCCTCTCCTGCTTGGGAGACCAAGCCGTCACCTTTCCCTGCTTCAGCATGGCACAACCTTCTGTCATACCTTGTCCCACCAGTGTGATCCATGAGCTACCATTCCTTCAAGTCAGTCCCCACTCAGGAAGCCACATGACTTCCATTAGCCCATTGATTAAATCCAGGCTTGTCTTTGGCTGTCCCCACCCCACCCCATCTGTGAGTCCTTGAGGCTCTGCTCCTGGGGCCTGGAGAACAACAGGCCCTGGTCCTTTCTCCAGGGGAGAGTCCAGTGTGTGGAGGAAGAGAAATCCGACTGTGCTGTCACAGGTCTGCCAGTGTATGGATGAAACACAGGTGCATACCACCTTTGACCATGCACATTGGGAGAGGTTAGCAAGTGTGGTGGCCTCTAAGGTAGAGATGGGAAGGAGGCAGGATGGCACAGGCTTGGCTGAGAAGGGAGATGGTGGGCTCAAAGGTGTGGTGCTAGGTGTATGGAAAGTGGGAGGGGTGGGAGGAAAGATAACTATGAAAAAATAGGGTCTCAGCAAGAATCATGGTCAGTGTGGGGCTGTTCTGAGGGTACTGGGGAGAAGAAGGGCTTCTTCATCTCGAATGACCATACTAAGTGGCTTCCCTGGCTTCATGAGGGGAAGCCCAGGTATGTCCTCTGCTGGCCCAGGAATGAGGCCAGATGTCTGAGCTGGAAAGATGAATGGAGGAAGCTCTAAAGAGAAGTCAAAACACACCGAGGGAGTGATGGCTGGGTGAGATGGGCAAAGGGGATCAACTGTGTGGTGACAACTGGAAACTAGTTTTGGGGTGATGAGCACATTGTAGTGGATAGAGATGTCAAATGTAATGTTGTGAAACTGAAACTCACATAATGTCATGAGGCCTGCTGATGGTGGGGGGAACTGGAGCCACAGATGGTTCTGAGGCATGCACTTGTGGGGGGTAGGCACAGGGATATTGCCCAGATACTGCAACATCAGGGAATTTTCCATAAAATAAACTCCCTTGTGTTCCATGTAACTTTTGAAAATTCCACCCAAGTTCCTGGGTACCTACAATAGGGGACCCCACTCACTTATTTGATGAAGTAAGTGATTGTTCACTGCACAACCTGCACAACCATTAGAGAGATCCCGGGTCTGGCAGTGACCCTGGTGGGAAAACCTGTTTACAATGACCTCAGTCTAAACCTTGCTCTATTTGACATAGAATTCTGGAGGGTTTTTGCCTAGTTTTAATATGCTCTACATTTTCTAGGAATGCAGGTCCTGTCCACAGTTGTGGAGAAAGTTATCACTTGTTTTGTACAGAACCTTATGAAGAGCAGTTCACCATGTTGGAACCATTGCTCAAAGGGTTACATTGCACACCGCCCGCAGTCATCAACACACAGATGGTCCATGGCAGAAGGCACTGACAGCAGTCCCATCCCTTGGGCGAGTGTTGACTTCATTGTTTTTGAGCATTTACATGTCAAAATACATATCATTTTATTTCGCTTGCTTTGCTTTGGTTTCTACTTTATATTGCAATTGGGTCAATCGATTGTTTTTTTGGAATTATGTGGTTAGGTTGGTTATATTACATTTCCATGCTGGGGTAGTAGTAGGGCATCACAAAACTGGCAATAGAAGGAGGCTGTGGGTCCAATGGACTAAAAGCTATGATCAAGGGGATCCCAGCCTACACAGCTTTTCTAACTGTATTCAACTCACTGACTATAGTCAACTCACAGCCCCACCCAAAGTCTGCTTTTCTTTCTCCCTGAAATGAAGCTCTTTGTGATCTATTTTCTAAATTCTTCCCCAAGATCATTTCACAAATAGTGTTATCAATTGTGTTTCAGTAAACACATAAACTCCTCCTCAGACTGTTTTGAAATAGCTGCCTTTTATGATGCTGGCCAGGCCTGGGGGAAAGGGCACTACCATGGCTCGCTGGCTTGAAATGTAGAGTCCAGGGGTGACAGGTCCCCAGCAGTAAACACGAGAGAAGAGCGTCCGCAGGGAAGTGACACCAAGTGCTGACACCCCATTGTGCTGGGGCAAAGTGGAGAGATCTCAGACTAGAACAGACGTTTCACAACAGTTTTGTCTAAGTAAAGACTGATTAGAAAAAACTGGGGGAAAAAAGACATTAAAAAAACAACTAAGAAATCACTGGGGGGGAAATTGCCAAATTCTGGGACCACTGAACAATAACTTACTGGAAATTCAAAGACATGTTAAGGACTGAAAGAAAATACACACTGTGCTGGGAGGTTGACTTCAAAGCAATTTCAGCAGGTTGCAAGGCTTCTGTCATACCTGGGAAGGTTGGGGAAGCTCAGGTGAGTTGATGAGTGATGGTGTGAGTTGGGCAGGTTGGGGGGATCTTGGATCCCCCCACAGGCTCGGTATTAGTGATATCAGGAACACGACCGCCCATCCCCAAGGTGGGTCCTTGCGTCCTGACCCCAAGCAGACAATGTGCCTGTGGGGAGGCAATACTGTTGTCTCCTGTTGTTTCTAGGGGTTCCTCAAATAGATGTCATCATCCACTTCAGTTTTTTTTTTTTTGTTTTTTTGAGACTAAGTCTCGCTATTTTTGCCTGTGGAGCCGCAGGCTCTCATTGCCCGGGGTATCACGGACTCAAGCAATCCCCAGCCTCAGCTTCCCAGGTAGCTGGGATTACAGGTGCATGCCACCACGCCCAGCTATTTTTTTGGAACTAGGTCTCGCTACAGGCCCCAGGCAGGACTCGAACCGCAATCCCTAGCCCCGGCCGCTTCATAGGCTGAAGCTTACAGGCACGAGCCACCATGCCCGACCCCACTTCAGTTTTTTAAAGAGATAAAAAGTCAAGTGGTTAAGTCAGACAAACAATGCATTTTTGGAAAGAAAACTTTTTCATGTGTGCTTACCTACATGTGGGTCTGCGTGTTTCAGTTTGAGAGGAATGTAAAGCAAATCTCAGTGGAGGTGCAGTGTCAAGGTTTCTCAGGTAGTTATATTGATTGCTAAGGTGCTGGTCTCAGTCTGCCCAAGTTCAAATCTTTGCACCACCCTGGGTAACCTGAGATAAGTTCGTTAGCATTTCCATGATTCAGATTTCTCCCCTTTAAAATGGGATAGTACTATTACTCCTCTGGGTTGTGAAAATTAAATGAGGTAATATAGCATGTGAAAATGCTTAGAATAGTGTGTGGCAATATAGTAAATGCTCAGTAATGTTTGTTGTAGCTGTTGTTATTACTCCAGAGAAAAGGGTCATTTTATTAGTTCCCATTCCCCCCCTACTGATTAACCAATGAAAAATGGTGTTGGGAACAGAGGGGAGAAGCAGGGCAAGTGGTGGTGGTAGTGAAGTTACGTATGACCACACCGCTCCCCACCCATCCTTCCCAGAGTAGCCAGGGTATGGAGGTCAAGTGCCCTGGTTTTTGTTCTAAGGCAGTAAGTGCACTAGATGTGGAGATAAACCTTTTAACCTCCAAGATCTCTAGACAGGGGTCAAAGAATGACTGTCACTGTGCAGTCAGTGCCCTTGAAGCATTTTGATTAGAGAACATGGTGCTCAGGAAGGTCCTCTCTTCAGTTTTATCTCCTATGCATGTACCATTGCTCCATAATAGTCCTGCTGAGAGAGGATTCTGAATCTACCCTACATGCTGGCAAAAGGGTGCCAAGATCAATTGATTAATGATGTCTGCTAGGGACACAGCAGATGCAAGTGTCAGCACTAAATGGAAGAAAAGAAACCCAGCCCACTCATAATAGCCTGACCTGAGGTCACCTGGGTTCCTGGATGTGGTAAGGTGGGAAGAGCCTATACAGAAAAGCGAGCAATCTAGCTTCTCTGCTGTCCTCTGCAAAGCACAGTGGCCCTTGGGGGTGTCACCTCACTTACCCTCTCTGTCTGTGTCTGCCTGTATAAAGACTTTAGAGAGAGAGAGCCAAGGGATATTGGGGAATTAATAGGACTTTAGGACTAGCAGGGACCAGAGAGGCTAGAACAAACATGGTCAGTGCCCACCCCTGGCACCTGCTCTTGCCCTTACTGCGACGGTAAGACTCCAAGTATGGCTCTAACTGTCAGCATCTGCAATTCCTTGGTTGTCAGCTCTCTCCAGCCACTGGTGGGTCTTTATGCAGCAGCTCAAAGCAGTCTTCCACCAATGATCAAAAGGATTATTGTGTCAATCATATCCTAGTGTCTCCATTCCCTGGATGGGTATCTCTGAGGTGTATGTTCTAGGTCATTGCCTAGAGCTCCCCAAAGGGAGTGAGCTCCACTAGGGGCTTACTTGTTTAAAAATACACCTTGAATGATCACCTCCCCCTTCCTCATCCAGTTCCTCACTCCTTGGGATCCCTTCCCAAATAAACTACCCACCTAAATCTTCATCTCAGGGTCTCCTCCCAATCTAAGGCAGATGTTGCCTGATTGAATCACTTTGTGTGACTGAAGTGAGATATTGTCCAGAACATGCCTTCCGTATGTCCTGGGTGTAATAGGTCCCCTAACAGGGCTTCACACTGTCTGGAAGGAATCAGAACATTTTTATCACTAGGAATAAATTCCCTACACTGATTCAGGAAATGATCATCTCTCTTCTTCCTGCTCCCCTCAGTCCAGAAAGCTTGTTGTAGGTAAAAACCCCATGATGAGACCTCCCTCTGCTTTTTCTCTCAGCAACCGCCTGTTCCTAATAACCCCACCCACGCACTGGAGCCTCTCTGACTTGATATTGCAGGACGCTGTCACTTGAAATTAATTGCAACTAATTAAAAATGATCCGGTTAGGACAATTGCACAATGGCGCTCCGGAGACCGCTTCATTCCCAGAGGTTTGGTGGCGTTTGTGGCTGTTGCAGCCCCGGCTGGCCGGACAGGGCCATACATCATCGTGTCATTTTACATTGTTATTTCTCTGAAAGCAGCAATTTAAAAGAGTCTCAGATGAACCTTGAGCAACTTCGCGCTAAAAAGAAAAATGTTACTGTCCAAGATCGGTAAAATATAACATATAGGCTCAAAGAAGCCACTTGACATGAAAAGCGGCCTTAAGTTTGTGCCGTGATTTGCATATAATATATATTGTTGTAGTAAAAGGACCCACAAAGCCGGCAGCAGCTGTGAAGCATCGATCCTAAGCCCCTTTGTTCAAACTGGGTCACCTACTGTTCCTGGTTATTATTTTATCACAGTCATTCCTCATGTAAGGTGACAGGAGACCATCTAACCTACTGGATTTTAGGGACTGCCACTCCCACCCTCTAATTTAGCAGAAGACCCAGAGCCCTTCCTAATTCTGGCTCTGAAAAGATCGCAAGTCCTATGGTGGCCCTGCCAGTTTCCGAGTTGATCCCAGGAGGGCAGTGTTGTCAGGACAAGAACCTCTGCTTGGACTTGGCAAAGGCCCAGGGAACCTGGTGTTCCCAGGGAGCCCTAATAAGCAGCCCCACACCTCATTTCCAAGGAACTAGGCAGCGCAAATGGATTTGGCCAGATGACCTTGAGTGACAAATCTCTCCTGGTAGGCTGCCTGTTGCCACCTCGCTTCTGTGGCCTCCATCGTACTCTGAACGTCTCCACGTGAACAGGGCAGGGGAGTAGCTGGCATTTGGACAAAAAGGAGTTTGTCAGAAAAACATCTTCCAAAGTTATTTTTCTAATGATCTGGCTCATTCTACCAGTTCTTTAAAAATGAGGTCACTTTCAAGGGTACCGGTGAAAGGAAGAAACCAGGGTGAAACAGAAAAAGTTCAGAAATTAAAAAGTAAGCATTTTAAAATCAGAGAGCCAGGAGAAATATAAAAGACTATATAGCTAAGATGAAAGGGGGAAATAGCACACAGAGTTTTATGTAATCACTGAAGTTGGTTCTGGGCTTCTGGAGGTCAAAGGGGAAAAGGAAAATAAGAAACATAATTCATCACAAATATCTCATGGTCTTTAAAGAAAACACAGACTTGCTCCTTAGAAGAAGCAAGACTTTCTTTGAATATAATGTTGGTGGATCATGCAGTGGACAACATCCTTCATGACATCCTCATATGGCAGGGCAACTTTGAGCAAGTCCCTGCATTGGAAATTGGGGTCATGACCTAGTAATTCCAGGTGATGTGGCCCAAATATGATGTTCGCTGATGGATGGCTTCTTTTATGGATGAGGCCTAGATACTGGAAGGATGCAGATTAAATCCAACCTCATCTTCAAATTATTCTCCACGCAAAGTGTTTCTTTCATCTCTGCTATTACTAGAAACTGGGCAGCACACAGATTGAGGCTCTTGTTTCAAAGACTTGGAATGCAGGTGTGGCAAGTAATTAAGGATTGGTTTTAGATATGGAAATCACAGAACTTCAATACAGTGAACTACCATGCAGCCATCAACAGGAGAAAGATGATAGATACCTCACCTCAGGGAAAGTTGTGTAAGATGTAGGACTAGAAGAAACACACATATGAACAGTAGGCATGGTATGCAATTGCTGTAACAAAAATAAAATAATAAAAGTAGATAGTTAAAGGAAATTTTGGGGAAGGATATGAAAAAATTGGTAGCAGTGTTTAAGAACAGATGAGAGAATTTTATATTTCACTTGACACCTTCTTACTATAATTACATATTGCTTTTGAATTTGAAAAATAATTTGTTAATCAAGTCAATCATTCTTTGGTTAAGAAGAATGAAACAGATCAGTGTTGCTGAAAAAATAAGATTTGAAGGGAGAACCTGGATAAATATAGATCAAATGTCTAAAAGTGACTCTCTTGGGGAAGTAAGATATAACAAATTTTCACCTTCTAAGTTAATCATTTCTGTAACATTTTTATAGTAATGAGGTGTTACTTTTATAAAATAGTTTTAAAACAACATATTAAATCAACCTGGAGGGCTGTCACATTGACTACCTTTTATGAAAATAAGAAAGTGAACCAAGAATGAATGACCAGCCTATCTCTGTAGGGCAGTGACCAGAAGTGAATCTGCAAGCAAGACAAGAAATGCTGTTAAGGAAACAGTTGGCTGTCTCTTCCCACACACAAATCAATGAGTGGTCTTGACATTAACATTCCGGTCCCACAGAGCATGAGGCTTGCCTGGGAAGGTGCTTGCAGTACAATTCAGAGGCTGAAGTGCTTGTGAAAAAAAGCACATTTAAAAATTGTTGTTGTCTTATGGCAAGATGATCTATTTAAAGTACTCATTCATTGGGTTTAAACTCATTCACTGCTTGTTTTATTCTCTTTGTCTCTCCCCACTCTCAGCTCCTTCCAGCTAGCCTGCTCTTTGCTGGGTGCCACAGGGAAGAGATGGGACAGCACAAAGAGAAACAAAAGGCTCATCAGGCTTCTGACTTTCAAAGGTACAGGGAAGAATAATCAGGAGGAAACCTCACTCCTAAGACTGGAAAATGGGAAAGTGGGAGAATGGGCTGTGGGGATGCTATGAGGATTGGGGATTGCTGTAGCAGAGGCCACACCCAGGACACTGTGCTTCCATGTGGAGAAGCTGAATCAACACTTCTTACCCATAGTCTGTGTCTGGAATGTAGATCAAGAAAGCCCTAGTGCTCTGCAGACCTTTGGGAGAGAGCAAGCTCCTTCTCCGCTTTCTGTGTACCTGCTTCAGTCTTTCCTATCACTGCCAAACGTCTCCCTGCTCCACAGTCTGTTGCTGAAAATAATGGCTTCCAGATTACCTGTCCTTGACTAATACCTTGACTAATACCTAGGGTCACATTGACTTCCTTCTCAGCTCTCCACCTCCCGTATTCCTGGGCCATCGTGACTGGCCCAGCTGGGATCAGGTACCCATTAGTTCCCATCTCAGAACCAGTCTACTGTGCTAGGGGTTGGGGCACCACTGGATTGATTCTGCGGTCATCAGGAGAACCAAATGCCCATGCATTGAGGTGGTGGAATTTATAGGAGATAGGTGAGTGGGGTTGAAGGCTACTGAGCACATCTGGCCCATTTTTCCTAGGCTGCTCTGGGAAGGCTGGGAAAATGCCCCTGCCTTTCAACTGGTGCATCACCTGTCTTATCACCTGCTGCTTGGCAACCATCCACTCCACGTGACTATCTTCATCACTTAGTCTTTCCCTCCCATCAAAGGAGTTTCTATTGTCTATTTTTCTGATTATAGATGCAACAAAAGAAAGACAGGCTTGTATTTGCCAAGGAACATGAGTCTCTTGTGTTTACAAAATCAAAAATGACATGGTCCAGAGGGAGAGAGACAAGTCACTTAGTGGTGTTTGCACTGAACGGTGTAGTCTGACTTTATCAACTAAAGGGAGGATCTTCAGGTAGAGGCATGGCTTCCCTACTGCACCCCATTCAATATAGTGGCTCGGTCTTCTGCAGACACTTATGGGATTCAGTGAGTGATAGACTCACTGGTCAAGGTGTTTGGGAAACCCCATTCAGCCTAGACAGGGTTGTTGAGTGGTTTCAATCCAAATTCAAGGAACACTCTTTGCACATCTGTCATGATTTGATGAAAGGTGATGGGTGTTTTCTGAGTATCTGCACTTGGGGTTAAGTTACTATGGGTAACAACCCCCCCTACCCAGGCCCAAGTTTCCTGGATCATGTTCATATTCTTGGAGCATGCAGGGGGTATTCCCCAACCCAAGTCTTCTTTGGGTTTCTGTGACAACCTGCACACATTTCCACTCCAGCTTCCTTGGTGTCTTCTCTGTTTTCTTTCTCAAACCTGCCCAAAGGCAGAGAAGACAGCACCTTGTCTTGCTCATCTGTGTGCCCCTCCATCAGCTTAACCCAGTGCCTTAGGCCAGTAGGGGATTGATAAAGATTAATTAAAAGGACGGGAAAATGAAAGGTGTCAGGAGCCAACCACTCTCCCACAGCGTGAAAACAACTCTTTTCATATCCAGGAGAGAATTTGGAAGCTCTGGGTTCTATGTGTCACTTGGCACAAGGTTCTCAAATGTAAAACAAGGATAGGAATTTCCTACCTTACTGAGTCATTTCAAAGTTTATAAAGAGGATCTAAGTAAATGGGCCTCAAACAGTACTTGGTATAGACTGGGATGTTTATGCTTACATAAAACCGTTTCAGCTTACAGAGCTTTCTGTTTATTTCCATCATCAGCTCCCTCTGTCTTTATCCCTTTATACCTTTCATGCCAGGTGTCAGCAGAAGGGCATAGGACACCCCCACCTCCCAAAGGAAACCTGTGACTTCATGAACTGATACCACTTTGGTTCTCCACAGGGACTTTGCATGTGCTGAAATGTATGTCACATTAAGTTATATTAAAAGATATGTCATATTGTACCTTATTCTCTTTTTTTTTTTTTTTTTTTTTTTTTTTTT
>PVHY01015149.1:0-36668 GCA_004024945.1 Uropsilus gracilis
AGACTCGTGGGGGTCGCCTGGGGGTTCACGCCCAGCCACGGCTGCCAGGCTTGTCCGGATAAGCCCGAGTGGTCTCCGGCTGCAGAAGAGCCCAGAGGTGTGAAGGCAGGCAGGGGGTGAGGGGAGGGGCAGCCGTCAGGGTGGTGAGACCGCTGCAGGGGCGAGGCAGCCAGGCAGCACCAGCCAGAGGACGGGGCTTGGGGGGGGGGGTGAGGCATGGGGGGATCCTTCCTGCCAGACTTCCCAGGAGCCCAGACCATCACGCAGGCAGGAGGAATCGCTGGGAGGGAGGAGGGAGCCCCACATTCCCTCTCTGGGGGGTGAGGGGCTCAGCCCCCTGCTCTCCTCCTGCCCCCAAGCAGGGCTGGCACAGCCAGACGTGGCGTCCAAGCAAAGAGGACACTGGGTGGTGGCAAGGACAGGCACGCTCACATGGAAGCTGAGCAGGGGACATGTGACTTTTGTCAGTCCGATGCGGAACCTTCAGAAGCCACGAGCCGCCCCCCCCCCGCCCCCGCTGGCCGCAGCTTGTGCTGGTGGATGGCCCTGTCCTGCTCCCCATGGACACCAGGTCTGAGGACTAATTAGCCTTCCAGAGGGCGACCAGGGCCGCTGCTGGGACATCCAAGGAATGGTGGCCTTCACTGGCTTTAAAGGATGCCGGCCAGAGGGGACAAGAGTCACCTAGGCTGCGGTTCCCCCGCCAGGGACAGGCTGGCTCCGCCTGCACTGGCCGCTGCGACTTCCCCTTCTCCCATCACCCTGTTCTCCACCACGCCACCCCCTGCTTGCCCTTCTCGCTGAGAGGCCCCCCAGCTCTCCAGGGGCCAGGACAGGGCATTTCCAGCTGTGGATCGTCCCCGCGTCCATGGGGCACCACCCAGATGGCCGCACTGCCCCGAGGGTCTACTTGTGCTCCCAAGATGGTGCCCACTCCGGGAGAAGCGGGCACCTGGCATGGCATCCATCCACGCCCGGTCCTGAGTCATCCCAAGCTCCTCACAGGAGCATCTCTGGGTACCACCAAGAAGTGGACACAAGTGGGACCCAGGGAAATACCAGCTCGGCCTGGCCCCGGCTTCAGGGTGCCTCGCAGGTGCCTTGGGGAGCTGAGGCATCTCCATAAAAAGGTGGTGAGCACATTACCAGCCCTTTATGTGCGGCCGCCCCGGGCTAGGTGCTGGGCACCAGGGGTGGGCTGAGCGGCCAGGGGAAGGCTCACATGGCAGTGGCAAGTGGGCTCTGGGAGACGCATGAAGACAGCCTGCTTGCTTCTCGGTGTGGCCTTGCACCAGGGACTCGGGGGCCTGGAGGCGTAAGACATCAGAGACACATGGTGGGGGGAGGCTGGTGGTGGCAGTTGTTGCCTTAATCCCGACTTCTATCTTGCTCCTCCTGAAATCGGATCGAAAGGGGCAGAAGCCGCCAACCAACAAGCCACATTTGAAAAGTGGCTTCTGCCTCCCAGGGTCCCTCACCCATGCAGAGCAGTTGCCACTCTAATGCAGGGAAATAACAAGGTTTATTTACAAGGGAAACTAACCAGCAGAGCAAAAAGTCCTTAAAGCCACAAGTGGCAGCTATCTTACCCCAGTCACTATTTTCAGTCCCAAAGGTCCCAAAGACACATGTCCAAAATGGTGCCCTTTGCCCCTCCACACCTGAGGCAGGCACTCTGCAAAGTCTAGTATTTCTCTGGCGTCTTCTCTTGGCCTCTTCTCTCTCCAGTGTTCCAAGCTGCTCTGCTTCTCCAAGGCTCTTTAGAGTTCTTCCACAATTGCTGATGCACAAATCAGCTTTCCAAATCCCTGGCCATCTCCAGGGACCAGCTCACTAGGCCACCTTGCTGCGGTGCCACACTCTCCACACCGGCCACTCTTCCCCAGTTTCCATGGCTCCTTGCCCCCTCCAGCTCACTCTTCCAGGCCACGTGGCCAGGCCACGTGGGCCTGTTCGCTCAGTCCAACATTCTCATCTCCTTCCTTCCTCTTTTTTCCTCCTATCCTTGCTCCTTCCTTTTATCTGCCTTTTGGCGCGTCTCCCTTCTTCTCTTGTGTCTTCCTCTCAGACCCCACCCACCAGGGTATTTTGGCACCAACACAATTTTCAACTGCATCACTCACAACCCTGTATCACTCCCACCCCGACCTGCCTGGCCCCTTCCATCCACATCCTGCAGTTTCCACCAGAAGGTACCTCAGAGCCAAGGCCGGCTTTGGGACTCAGCTGCCCACATCAGGCCAGCCCCGTGGCTGGGACAGGCACACAGGGGTCACTGTCTTAGCGGGAAGCTACGTCCTTCCTTCTCCTGGATGCACAGTCAGCCTCTTCTTCTTTTACCTGAAGAATTTGCCTAGTCCTGTGCGTGTGGTGACCAGACCGCTGTGGAGTGCGCAGGCTGAGGTCCTGGGGTGCTAGGCATCGGTCCTTCCGATGTGCGGGCACTTCCTGCTGCCTCTGTGCCCCCAAATGGTGCCAGCCTCTGTGCAGCCTTCTGGTGTGGCCAGGCCCTGGGCGGCATGGAGGTGCCCCCATCTACCGGACCTCAGCGGATGTGCCTGAGCATGTGTGGGGTAGCTGGTGCCACCACAGGTCCCCAGCCTCTTTCCTGTTTCTCTGCTGCCAACTTGCCCCTGGCCCCCCCCCACTTGTGTCTGGCATCTGCAGGAGCCCAGCTCAGCCTCGTTTCTCCACACGGACTACAGGTCGGCATCCTTTGGGACAGAAGGGAAGTCAGCCAGCCACAGGTGGAGGAAGCAGAGACAGTAGTTCCTGCTCTCTGCGTGCAGGGAAGGACGGGGCTGGGAGTCAGGGTGGTGGGAACGCCAGTCGCCACAGAGATGGCAGAACCCAGGGCCAGACACAGAGACACAGCCAGCCATGGACCAGCCCCATTCCCTCATCCACCTGCTACCTGAGCAGATGCGAAGAGGGTTTGCAGTTCTTCAGCACTGTGAACTTGGTCTGCAGCTGCCTGACGCTCGCTGGGCTCTGCCCCAGCACCCATGCATCATGGGGGTGCAGGCAGTGGGGGCCCAAGCACCCGACCAGGCGTTACTTGGAGCCCCCAGACGTTCGTCACTCCCTGTCCTTCCTTCCCTCCCTGCCACACCTCCCCTGGCCTGTACTGCCCCTCTTCATGCCCCCCATTTTCTGAAAGTCAGGCTAAACTTCACTATGGAAGGGTGTGTGGAGGACCCTTAAACTACTGAAAATGGAACTCCCATTTGACCAGCAAGCCCACTGCTAGGAATCTACCCAAATTTTACAAAAATTCTAATTCAAAAGGAAACCTGCACTTGGATGTTTATTGCAGCACTATTCACAATAGCCAGGATGTGGGAACAACCCAAATGCCCCCAAACAGACGAATGGATTAGAAAACTGTGGACTTTGTACACAATGGAATTGTTCATCAATCAAAAACAAACTTACATCATTTGCAGCAACATGGATCGAGCTAGAAGGAATCATGCTAGTGGAAATAAGCCAGAAAGAAAAGAGAAATGCGGAATGATCTCACTTATGTGAGGGGTATAGGGAAAACAAACAGACAATAATATTTTAAAACTGTCAACAAAACTGAAGCATGGAGCAAGAGAGGGGGAAGAGGGAAAAATTGGGGGAGGGATGGGCACAGAGATTAAGATGGTTCATGGGTGTTAAGGTGGTGTTGGGGTAGACAATGTAAAAAAATATATATATGTACACTCAATTAGAAAAGATAAAATTATTTTTTTTAAAAAGTCGGGCTAAAATTATGTCCATGGTAGACATTTGAAAAGTCGGGATGCAGGGAGCTAAAGTTGAAAATTAAAATTACTTACAATTCTGGGACTGGGAAATAGCCACTTGAATGAAGGGTTCCCTTTTATAAGCAAATTTTAAAATTTATTCTCTCACCAGGATTTTCGTACCATTAATTTTTCTAAAATGTGAATTGTAGTGGCTACCCAGGGCACCATTTATTTCACCCAATCCCCTCCTGTTGGACATTTATGTCTTTTCCAAATTTTCACCATCATAAAAAATGCTATGATGAACATCCGGGAACATAAATCTTGGTGACAATCTGGAGTTAATTCATGAGTACGGATTCCTAAGATAAATTCCTGTAAAAACAATGCATCAAGTGGGATGACAGTATTTCAAGTTACTTGGACATTTCACCAGACCTTCCCCACACACTCCTGGGAAATCCCATCACTGGAAACCCCGTGGATGGGTTCAGATACATCTCATGTCTTAGGTTCCCAATACAACATCTTTTTCCCCAAAATTTGTTGGCCATTTTATTGTTTTGCTTCCACTTCTCTGTCAGCAAGCCTGAACATCCTCCCGTGTTTTTAACTCACCCATTTCCATTTGTATCCTGTCAATTTTTTGACAGAAAAATTAATATTTTAATATTAATTAATAATATTAATATTAATTTTCCTCAGAATCTTCATCTTTGCTAGAAATGGACTCTGCAGACATTATATTCATCTTTAAAATGCATCTATCATGTTCTTCTCTTTTCTTCCTTCTGTGTGTTTCTAACCTCATTCTCTATCTACAAAATGAATCCCATGGACCGAAGGATCTATTGACTTCAAGGTCATTTCCAAGAGTTCAGCATCTCCTCACTCTTACCCACAGAAGGCCCAGGTCTGCAGACCCACCAGCACAGTGCCAGGAAATCTTAAATCTCAAAGGTCTACCTGGTTGAGTTTCATGCCTGAGTCAAGTCATGTCTGTTAACCAGCTTCATGGGTATGGATGGAAGCCAGCCCTCACTCCTCCCACCTAATAGCCCCCTACCTCCGGTGACAGGCTGGGGGCTGCATCTTACATCCAGAAACTGGCTGCTCCAGAAATGTGTGATAATAGCAGCCTCCGCTGGTTATTGACTGGGAAGATGATGACACATCCACACAGTGACCTGTAGCAGAGAGGTGAATCATGTGATATGGGGGAATTTCTTGCTGAATAAGAAAAGAATATTCCAAAGAATGTGAATCTGGCCACATAGCTGAAGGCAGCCTGGGCCCCTGGCAGAGACCCAGGCTGGTGAACTTATGGCTATAGCATGCATAAGCTGTGTGTGTGTGCTGCAGGAATCTGAGAGTTTGGAGGTTTGAGCTCCCTGTTGGAGTTTGTCATATCTAGTTGACTCAGATGCTTTTGGAGCAACCATGAGCTAGGCTGAGATGGATCTGCTATTGGTTCCTGAGTCTTTCTACTGCCTAGAGTTAAAAAGGACGCTGCAAGAAGAAGGAAACCATCACACCCTTGACTACATGCTTGGAGAAAGTCAGAACACGCCAAAGGAGGAAAGGAAGGCTGCCTTGCAATTGGACATGTGGGGAGGTGACCAGAGACTAAAGGACAGCTTTGGACAATGGGGATAACTGGGTTTTCTTTTTATATGCTTGTCTTGTGGTGTATATATAGGTGATCACTTTCTTGTCTAGTAAATAATCTGTTCACTTAAAAAAAAAAAGTATTCCAGACCAAGAAATGCCCTTTCACAACCCTGCACCCACAGAGAGTGTGACCTGCAGCCAGCCCGAATCACTGTCAGTGGCCAATGCCCTCCTCGCACCTGCCCCCCACGACATCACTTTAGGAGGTAGCGAAGTCACCAAAGTCATTCCTGCTGCCAGCATGTCCCTTGTTTCACATCTGGGTGGAATATCACTGCTTTCGGAGGTCGTGTTCTGGCCTGGATGATTCTAGGAGCTGCAGAGGCTGGAGGCTCTGCCAGCCTGATTCTGTGAAGAATCAGATTTCTTCACAAAGAACTTACCCACTCTGTGGATCTCGGTCGGGGGTTCCACCCTCCTCAAAGAGGGTTCTTGAAGGCGGAAGAGACTTCCCTGCGCCGTGATTTTCAACGCCCTGACAGAGCAGACAGAAAAACACAGTCTAGGATATGAACACGGACCTGCCCCGGCATGCTCATGGCCTCCCACACGCGTGAGCATAATGAGCATGCTTCTCCAGGACACCTCACGGCTGCAGCCTGGTGGATGGGGGAGGGGAGTGGGGGATAGGAGGGGGCCTGCTGGAAAGAGGAAAACGTGGGCGTCCTGCCACACTGCATTTACCCCTCCCCTGAGCGTAGTCCTGAACTGGCTAGACCACCTTCGCTTTCTGCTTTCACCTGAAGCCGTGACCACCCGGCAACTTGGTGGCTGCTGGACGTTGGACTCAGGTGTGGGCCTGCTGAGGGCCCTGGGCTGGAGGCCATTCCCCAGGCCTCCGTCCCCCCGAAGCCCAGCCTGGCTCCCTCCAGCCCTGAAGGTGCCTCCTGAATGCGGGTCCAAATCCGGGGTCTCAGGTCAGGCTCAGGGTCACAGCAGATGGTGTCCCCCACCCCTTTGAGAAGCCAGGAGCAGTTCCCAAATTTGGGGTGTGCAGAGAAGTGAATGGTCTGGGGGAGCCAGGGGACACAGCAGCCTGGGCCTGGGGAGGCAGGGGCTCAGGATAGAGTGGGGCTGGGATTCGGAAGGGGCTTGTCTGGGGATGGGTCCGTCACTTACCTCATTGTCAAGGTCCACATCATCAGCACCTGGAGCCTGTGGCTGCGTAGACGGCACTGTTCAGTGAAGGTTCGCATTTAGGAAACGGCTTTTCTGTGTGGGTGGATGGCGGGGGGGAGAGACCCTGGAGTCTGAAAGGTTTTGAGCACATCAGTCTTCCACTTCCGTCCAGTCATGAATGGAACCCTGACACGGCTCTTGGGTGAGATGGGAGTGGTCGCAGGGCTTAGCCTGGAGCTGGGGTGGTGGAACCCCTGTAAGAGCCACTCTCCCCCTCTGCCTGGGAATGAGACCTGGGGGGGAGGGGCAATGTCAAGGTCAAGTCTACCTAACAGAGCACTGCCTGGGCCCTGCCGGGCGTGGCAGGGGGGGTTCAGCGAGAAATACCATCACCTTGACAAAAGATGGCCACAGGCTGGCAGGGAATATGCTTGGGGGGCGAGGAAGGAGAGGCAACCGCCTGTGATTTACCGCAAGCCCCTCCACGAGGTAACTGCTGCTCGTTTATCTGAGAAACAGGCGTGGTTCCTGGACACGACAAATGACCTGCCAGGTCATCTCAGATAACACAGAGGCTGAAAATCGCCCCGCAGAGGGAGCAGGAAAGGCAGGCTACAGCCCGGGGAAGGCAGCCCCACTAGAAGCCTGTTGGGGCCACTCTCGATGTGGACGTCAAGCGGCTTCCGGAACGGAGCTGCAAAACTAACGCTGACGAAGGGCGTCCACCTCCAGACTTCCCTCCCTCCAGCCAAAGCAGCAAAGGGGAGGGGCGGGAGCGCATGCATCACCTGTCTTTATCAGGGAGGAGCTGCCTTCCCACCGACTCTGTCACATCCTGGGCAGTGTGGCCTCCTCTGGGGAGGGGGAGGGGTCAGGTGATGTCAGCCTCTGCTGCTGGGGTGACTCGGCCTGGAGAAGGAGCCCTGAGGGTGGCTGCCAAAGCCTCCATGAAAGACAGAGCATCGGGACGGTGGGCAGCACAGCAGCCAATGCTGCCCCCACACAGGCCGTGGTCACGCAGTTTGAGACCCAAGAGTCCAAGGATGATGTCTTCGCATCCTGAAGCCCTGTCCTGTCTCACTGAGTGTCCAGCAGGACAGGAGGGGATGGCTGGGCTGAGGTGCTGGGGCCTCTTCCCACAGCCTGACTTGGTGTCTTGCATGTCCGTCTAAGTGCGAGGCTGCTCTAGCGGGAGGTGCCGCCTTAGAAAGAGCCACCTCGGAGGTCACCTGACTTGGACCTGGAACCTTTCCTCGCTCCTCCTGGCCTCCCATCACAGCCGCTCACCCAGGCCCAGCTCCTCACTGCCCCGCCTGTGGCTGTCTGGATCTGCGCGCCGCCCCATCGTCACCTGACAGCGTCACACTCCTCTCTGGCTCTCTGCCAACCGCTGTCCCTACCCCCTCCCAGGGTCCACTCACCCATCCCGTCTCCATGACAACGGGCCCCCCAACAAAGGCGCTGTTCCTTCAAGGTCGCCCCCGCTCCTGTGCACAGCCCCGCCTCACACAGAGCCTTCTCTCCCACCTGCATCATGTGTTCCTCGCCTAAGAGTCGCTGTGCCCCAATTCTCTTCACTCTGCACAGCACTGAGCATCTCAAAGAGTTTCCTCCAGCTGCTGCTGGTCTGACCCTGATCTGTCTGTAGGTAAGGGATGGCTGGGGTTTGGCCTGCTATGTGGAGCCTGAACAAGATGACCCAGCAGGACCGCGGGGTTGTCGGCCAGGCCAGGCTGGCTTCTCAGATGTGTCAGAAAGTCATGAGCTCCTGCTACGACCAGGTGCTGGGAGCACCTGGCAGGAATCCATAATCTCTGTCCATGCAGCTTGGGGGGGTGGGGGTGTGTGCGCAGACCACCTCATATATATTAGATGCACGGGATGCCCCGTTCCACGTGAGTTTCAGCTCAACAGATTCTGGAAGTATCGGTGTTTGTTGCTGAACTGAAATCCAGATTCAGGGGGGCCTCTTGGATTTTATCTGATAAGCTTGGGAAGGACAGGCTGAAAACAAATAAGTAAATACAGACATGACATCAGTTCCGCATTCTCATGGAGACTGAGAAGGAAAACCCTGTGTTCTATGGCAACATCTCTGGAGACCCCCTAGCGGGAGGGAGACTGGTTTGCAAAATCTGGAGGGTGGGGATGAGCCGCCAGGCAAAGGCCCTGGGGTCTGCCAGTGAACCCTGTCATTGGCCAGAAGGATGATCCGGGGGGTGAGGACAACTTGAATTGATGACCGGCTCGACCTTGCTACAATGAGTAGGTTCTCAACAAACTGGAATCTTTATGATTTTCACGATTCAGGCCACATTCGAGGTCAGACATTGTACAAACAGCCCTCCTACCGCTAACTGGCCTGATGCCTTCACTTTGATAGAGGCCATTTCTGTACCCCTGGTGCTGCATACTCCATGGCCAGGTAGAGCATGTCAAAGTTCCTTTCAAAATTAAGCTGCAGAATATTGTCCCTACCACCCATTTGCCACCAGAAGATGCTGAAATGCGGACTAGGATGCAGACACCCCTGGCAGGTCACCTTGTAGACGACGCACCAAGCAGCTCCCAGCACTGGGATTCCTGGAGGAACGTCAGCCGGGCATGGAGGGTCCAGCAAAGCTCCGGCTGCCATGACAACCATCTTCGTGGTCATGTGTGCCTGCCTATGTGTGCAGATGTATGTGGTATGTATACCTGTGAGTACACGTGTGCATGTATGTGGGTGTCTTCTGCTTATAGATGTATGTGTGTGCACGTACATGTGCACAAGTGGGCCTCTGTATTATTGTGTGTGCATGCACGTGGATGCCTCCTGCTTGCATGTGTCTGTGTCTCTGCACATGTGTGTGCATGAGTGTGTCTCTGTGTTATGGTATGTACATGGGTACCTTCTGCTAGTATGTGTGCGTGCATGTTTGTACACATGCTTAAGCATGTATATCTGTGTTTGGTGTGTGTTGATGCCTGTGCATGCATGTGGGTGCTTGTGTAGTTGATATGAAACACATTCAAACTGGCTCATCTCGGTTTCATCTCAGGAGAAGTCCTGGCTTCTCCTTCCCGGGAGCTGGCATTAGCTCTGATCTGAGGGATGATGTACTTCAGGCCTGTAAATCTTGGAGGGACACAGACTCCAGCAGGTTGGAGACAGGCCCCACGGGGTCTGAGGGCTCAGGAGGGTGAAGGAGGTCCACTTGACCTTCGGGGTGCCCCTGCTTCCGTTAGCTGCACTGAGAAGGGTGTTGCCTTGTACTTTTGCTGCCCCCCCAAGAAAACTTTATACTTTAAATGAATAACTTGTCCGCTGCCAGTATTTGTGGTTACTACCTGCAACCTAAATCTCTTTTAGGGATGTATGAGGACAGCATACATAATGAAACATCAACAGCAAAGTTGATTTAAAGTGGCTTTTCATAATATAACAAATGAAATGTACCCAAATCTGAAAGTAGATTCCTTTGGGCCTAATTAAAACACTGAACAGAATACATGTATATGTAGATTTTAAATGAAGACATTCAACAGCTACAATTAGCTGGAGAAATTAATCCAAATTGAAAAACGCATCGTGAGTGCATTATTCTTCCCACGGCCAACGTCTTCCCCAAAGAGCCCCAGCGCCAGCTTTGGTGGGGCGCCTCTGGGAGGTGGCCAGCCCTGCCCCTGGCCAGGCGTGTCTGTGCCTGGGCTTGGAAGAGTGCTGTGTCATGGGGTTCTGGGGACATGGGGGCATCTTGGCCTGTGTCTCGAGTTCAGGTGCTGGGAGCTACGGCTCTTCCGGCCAGAGGTCTGGGGGTGCAGCTGGGGCTGGCGTGTGCACAGCATCAAGGGCTGGGGTTTGTACCCTCAGGGGCCCTCTTTGCAAGCAGGCCACAGACCCGAGCTCTCACCACTGCTCAGAAAGGGCACCCCAGACCCCAGCATTTAGCATGTGGGGCGCTCTTGGGGTCTGGCAGTACTTTTTCCTGAGAAACAGAGAAGTGTTTACTGTGAGCTTTGATAGAGGGAGGAACCCGGAATCCTCGCACAAAGGGAGATGCCTTCTTGTGCTTTCTCCTTTCCTCAGGTGAGCTCTATCTGGCGACAGTAATAACGTCTAAAAGGCGTTCCTCAAGACTTGGAATGTTTTAGGCCCGCACGAAGGAGCTGGGCGCTCAGGGCAGGTACCTCCTCCCACGCTCACCCTGCCTCTCCCCAGGTGAGGCACAGCCCCAGCAGGTGGGTCCTCAGACCACCTCCAGCCCCAGGGGTGGTCGCCTTAGGGGAAGGGGTCACAGGGGCAGTCACAGGCCCATAAGAGCAGGGTGGCGGTGGACGGGGTGTATTAAAGTCCCTTTCTGGGTACAAATACAGGCAGGGGTGGGGCTTTCCAGTGCCAGGAGTCGGGAACCAGTGGGGATCTAGAGCACCCAGGGCACTGTGGTGCCCCAAGACAGGCGCAAGCTTCCTCTTGGGGATGGGGGCTCCGGGGTTCTGGAGGGAATTCCACGGGGCAGGAGTGTTGGGCATCCTGGGTGGGGAAGATGCGGGCAAATCTAGGTGGGGAGGGCAGGATTGGGCCATCATGTGGAAGGTAGAAGCAGGTAGAAATGGAGCTTCAGGTAAGAGGACACTTCCTGTCTCTCAGCTCCACTAGAGGGTGGGCGATAGCTGGTCTCTCACCTGTCACCCAGCTTCCTAACCTCTCTGGAATGTCCCAAAAGACATAGGACCTATTAGTGATGACCATTGCCCCCAAAGGTAAACTCTCCTGTTATCACACATCCCCGCATCCTCCCTGCTGTAGGTCACGTGCACTTTGCTTCTTCCTCAGTACATCATTGCCACACGTCCTTGCTGGGTCTATAAGGGACTTCACATCTTCATTAAAGTGGGGCCTGGACATGCTTCCCGGGGTCCCCATGCGGTGGGTTGGCCTCGCAGATCACCATCCATCTCCTCTGTCTCAATTTCGTCTTCATTCCACACATGATTCCTAATACCCGAAGAAACTGGGACTCCCCACGCAGGTCGCAGCCCCAGCCCCGGCGCCCTCTTGCAAGGGTGGGTCCTTGGCCTGGTCAGCAGGGTGCAGCCTGGGGTCAGGCTGCAGCAGGGCATACCCTCACTGGCACAGGGGCCCTGGATTCCCTAAAGTCACCAACCTAGACTCACAGGTCACAGGTTCGCTTCTCCCACCAACCCCATGAAGCCTCCTGGTGTGCTGGTCTGGATATAGTGCCCCTGCCCCCCAGAGCAGCCAAGGTCACAGCCCTGCCAGGAAGCCCCTGGAGAGGAGCAAGTCCATTTGCAAAGTGAAAGGCCACCGACGTGCATCTCCAGCCCACACCAGCCCTTGGCATTTGACTGTCTTCGCCTTGGCCACGTGAGCCCATGTGTCAAGGAGGAACTTTAAAGGTCCATCAAGCTTCAAAGATTCCAAACGGCTCTTCTGAAAGCGCTTTGATGGCTTAAATGCAGACGCACAAGTGATGTGTCTCTCAACTGACACAGGGCTCAAAGTCTCCGGCAGGATGGAGTCGGGGCTTGTTTTGTGTGGGTCCTCTTGAAAAAGCAGATGGCGCACGCTCAGGCCGAGGGTGGGGAGAGGAGAGGGAGGGGGCATTGGTGAGGGGCCCACAGTCCCGCCACCTGCCCCGATTAGCTCTGGGGGCAGCCCAGGCCTGGGGTCCTTCGTGCTAGAGGCCTGGGTGGTTCGGGGCAAGCCCTGGAGTGGCGGCTGGGTCCTCAGGGCTCTGCTCTCACCGCATCCTGCCATTTCCACCAGGGCCAGCGGTGGAGGAGAGAATGATACAAAGGCTACGTGGATGTCAGATCACAGCTGCTCTCTTGCGCATCTGCAGTGAACCACAACCTGGAGTGACTGGTTCAGGCCCGAGGTGCTGGCAGCCGGGAGGGGCCTCGCCCGGGGAGGCACTTTGGTCTCTGGTGACTCAGGCTTCGGAGTCAGGCTGCATGGACTTGGAATCTGGCTTTGCCGGTTCCTGTCTGGGTGATCTCGTCAGGCTTGAGTAGCCTCAACTGTACGATGGGATCATGATGACTCCCAGCCAGCATATAAAGTCCTTGGCAAAGGCCCAAAGACACCTTCATGAATAGGTGGTAGTGATGATAGTGGTAATGATGATGGTGGTAATGGTAGTGGTGGTGGTGGTAATGGTGGTGGTGGCAATGGTAGTGATGGAGGTGATGGAGGTGATGGTGGTGGTGGTGGTAGTGGTGGTGGTGGTAGTGGTAGTGGTGATGGAGGTGGTGGTGGTGGTGGTGGTGGTGGTGGTGGTGGTGGTGGAGGTGATGGTGGTGATGGAGGTGATGGTGATGATGGTGGTGGTGGTGCCGGTGGTGGTGATGGAGGTGATAGTGGTGCTGGTGGTGGTGATGGAGGTGGTGGTAGTGGTAGCGATGGAGGTGATGGAGGTGATGGTGGTGATGGTGGTAGTTAGTGGTGATATAGGTTGATGGTGGTGGTGGTGGTGGTGGTGATAGTGATAATGGTTTTGGTGATGGTGATGGTGCTGGTAGTGTTAGTGGTGATAGTGGTGATGATGATGGTGATGGTGGAGGTAGTGGTGATGATGGTGGTAGTGTTGGTGGTGGTAGTGGAGGTGATGGTGGTGGTGGTGATTGTGATGGTGGTGGTGGTGATAGTGGGGGTGGTGGTGGGGGTGATGATGGTAGTGATGATGGTAGTGGTAGTGGTGGGGGTGGGGGTGGAGATATGGTGGTGGTGATGGTAGTGATGGTGGTTGTGGTAATGATGGTGGTGATAATGGTGGTGATGGAGGTGATGGTGGTGACAGTGATAGTGATGATGGTGTTGGTGATGGTGCTGGTAGTGTTAGTGGTGATAGTGGTGATGATTGTGATGTGGTGATGATAATGGTGGTGATGGAGTTGATGGAGGTGATGGTGGTGGTGATGGTGATAGTGATGATGGTGTTGGTGATGGTGATGGTGCTGGTAGTGTTAGTGGTGATAGTGGTGATGATGAGTGTGATGGTGGTGGTGGGGATAATGGTGGTGTGTTGGTGGTAGTAGTGGAGGTGATGGTGGTGCTGATGGTAGTGGTGGTGATGGTGCTGGTGGTGCTGGTGGTGGTGATAGTGGGGATGATAGCAGGGGTGGTGATGGTGGTGATGGTGGTAGTGGTAGTAGTGGGGGTGGGGTGGGGGATATAGTGGTGGTGATGGTAGTGATGGTGGTGGTAGTGGTGATGGAGGTGGGAGTGATGATGGAGGTAGCAGTCGTGGTAATGGTAGGGGTGCTGCTGCTGGTGATATACTGGTGATTAGGGTGAAGGTAACAGTCACTCCCCCAAACTCTTTCCCATAGTTGGGTTGAGATGCTAACACCCAGCCACATGCTTCAGTACATGAACATCTCAATCACACTGTCTTAGACTGCTGGCCATCCCTAGGGGATGAGCTCTTGTCCCTGCCCTATGGTCAGTTCTGTCATCTCTATCTGTGGGGTCAATCCTCACCCACACACCTATGGCCCCTGGCAGTATTGCAGGGTGGTGGGGTTATCCCTTCATCTCCCCACCCCAAGAATCCTCCCTCTTTCCAGACCTGGGAGAGGCACTGTCAATGAGTCTACAAGAAGCAGACTCTCCCATCCCGCCATCAACTTGGCTGGACCCTAGAGCTGCCCAGGAGGCCTTGAGTGTTGGGGACCTGGCACGCATGCAAGAGCCTGACGAAAGATGAGGCTTCGTGCTAAGCTCTTCCT
Organism: Uropsilus gracilis; assembly: GCA_004024945.1. NCBI lineage: Eukaryota > Metazoa > Chordata > Mammalia > Eulipotyphla > Talpidae > Uropsilus > Uropsilus gracilis. Next base: position 14,262 of record PVHY01015149.1, read on the forward strand.
CTGAGCACTCAGCTTGGGGACAAGGTCTCTCCGGAAAAGGAGTGTTGCGAGACAGCTTTGAGAGACCTCAGTTCTTGCAAAGAGGAAGAAAACCTTGACGAGCAGGCCCTGTGGACTGGCCACGTGTCCCAGACCTCCCCGTTCCCTGCAGTCTTTGCACAGAGGGAAAATCGTGCTTCCGCCCTCCACAGGAGCACCCACACCTCTCCCTACCCCTGCCTTGATGAGGCACAGGGCTATTTACTTGGTCTGGACTCGCTTCAGGCCTGCAGCCAGTTCCGACCGGCCTGTCGAGCTCTGACGGTCGTGCCCCTGCTCTGTTTCCTCAGATGTCTCACAGAGCCCTGGGGGACAGCAGAGGCACCCCTCACTCCTCAGCACCCCCACATGCCCAGCACAGTGCTTGGCACACACTGTCGGCTGCTGTCTGCTGGGTGGACGCGTGGCCTGTGGCAGGACAAGGGCGTGTCATCCTCCACAGTCCCATCCTCGTCCTCAGCCTTCCCGGCTCAGCTGCCCCAAAGGCCAGTGATCAGGGCCATGATTGCACCCAGGTGGCACCATTGGCAGCTGTCACATGAGGTCCCTCAAGGGCTGAGCCGCCCGGCCTCCCCCCCACGCTCTCCCCACATGTCAGCCCCGCCCGGGAGCTCCCAGGACCCGGCCTGATCGCTCGTCTTGAGATTTTTAAGGCCCCGGTGCTATTCGCTGTTCTGAAAACCAGCTCCTCAGTCAGCCCGTTTTTGTGCCAAACTCAGAAAGGCTTCACAATTCAGCGCCCTCCCCATCGGAACGCCTGGCTGAAAGCGCTCACTCTCCATCTTCCCGCATGATTCAGCATGGGCAGGGGAGGCTGGGGGGGAGGCCTGGAGGGGAGGCCTGGGGGGAGGCCTGGGGGGGGAGGATTGAGCTGCAAACCTCCCAGCAAGCACTGCCTTGCCCTAATCTTTATGATGGGAATGGATGGCCAGAGGGATGGCTGCGCCTGTAAATCAGCTTTATGCTCTGGATAATCTCAGCCATTTCTCAAGTGTTTTCTCCCTGCCTGGCAAGTACAGAGCCGCTCGGTTGGCACAGAGCTGGCCGTCCACCTCGCCCGCCCACTCTCCACTAGCCACACCACCTCCTCCGATCTTCCTATTATCTTACACATAGACCAGGTTGGCTTCACGGGGCACCCAGCTCATAAATGCACGGAGATTCTTCTTGATGGACCAGCAGCCCCGGCTGGGCCCGTCCCGGCCTCTCAGGATGAAAGGGAATTTGATTTGGTGTGTCAAGCCTCGCGGGGAGTGGACGCTGGTGTGTGGCTAGGTCCTCTCATCACAGTGGGCGCCCCTTTCCAGGAGGAAAGAAAGGCTGGAGCGTGGGCCTTGAAGCCGGGGCCCTTAGAAAATGACCCTCTCCTGCTCGCCCCTGTTCCCAGGTCCTCCTGGCTGTGTGCAGCATCCACGGAGGCTGCTCCAGGCCCCTGGGGTGGGTTGAGCTTTCAGTGGCCAGGTGAGCAGCCCAGCTGGTCAGTTGGCGAGTCCCTGCACCCAGAGACAAGGGCCCAGGGGTCAAATGGATGAAGAGGAGTGTGGAGGCAGGAGAGGCCGAGCAGCTGAAAACAGTTGCGTTTGATTTGCTTCCAAGCCTGGTCCTTGTAAAAGATGCACGAGCAAATGCACTGAGCAAACAGCTCTACTCGGTCATCAATATGCGGGGCTGTTTATTGCCTCGTAAACTTGCAAGCCAGGGAGACTGTCTCTGAAATCAATGGCTTCGTGGCAGCTTTGGAGCCGCGGGAGAGCAGGACGCAGGGCCCCGCACGCGGCTCCCGTGAGTGGCTGCGGCAGTGGCCACTAGGTGCTTAGGCACCGCTGGGGCTCTCGGAGCTGTGCCAGAGAACCGGGGCATCCTCACCCACCAGCAGCCTGCCCGGCCCACCTAGAGAGACTGGGAGTGAGCCCGTCTGTCCACCTCTCCGGACGAAGGACGCTTGGGGAAGATCTGGGTCCCTCATGCTGATCGCTGGCACCTTGATTGGGCAGGGGTGGGGGAGCTTGAGGGAAGGAAGCCGGGCAAGCACAGGGGATCCCTGAGGAGGTGGAGGGCTTGAGCCTGCAGCTGTCTGGAGCTGCGTGAGGATAAGACGTGTGTGAGGTAGCTTCCAGGAGAGAGACCTTCTTTTTTATTTATTTATTTTTTGAGACTAGGTCTCGCTATTTTTGCCCATGGAACCTCAGGCTCATGTTGCTCGGGGTACCATGGACTCAAGGAACCCCCAGCCTCAGCCTCCCAGGTAGCTGGGGTTACAGGCACCTGCCATCATGCCCGGCTATTTTTTGGGACTAAGTCTCACCATGCTGTCCCAAGCAGGTCTCGAACCATGATCCCCAGACCCAGCCGTGACTCCATAGGTTGTCTATTACAGGCATGCACCACTGTGCTTGGCTCAGAGACCTTCTTAAGATGCAGGCAGGCGGCCCTTGCCCGGCCAGGCTGTCTGTCCCCCCAGACTCCCCGAATTATGCTCAATGGGGGCCCCCAAAGACAGGCTGAAGCCCTGAGCTCCAGAACACATGGACTTGACTTCATCTGGAAAAGGGGTTCTGGTGGAGGCGAGTTGGGGTCCTGCCTCTGACGAGAGTGCTCAGAGCCACCTGGAAAGGCCGCTCCATGCCAAGCGTCTGCAGGCACAAGGCTCAGGGAGAGGGGGCACGGGCCAGAGGGACACTGAGGGGAGGACCAGGCACGCCAGGACAGAGGCGGGGGGAGGGGAGGGGATGAGCCCAGGAGAGCAGCTTCCAGAAGCCAGAGACGGGCATGGAGAGGAACCTCCACCCCCCTCCCCCACCCTGGGTCTGGGGCCTCTGACCTCCAAACCGTGAGAGAATAGTTTCTGTAGCGTGGGCTGTGCCTGTGGGGCTGCGAGAGACACACCCTCTCCTTGCCCCAAAACCTGGACCCACAAAGTATGTGCCTCACCAGGGTCTCCCAGCAGCCACTTGTTTCCTTGGGGTCAACTGGTTCAGGACCTACCCTGAGCTGCAGGAGTCTCACTTGGCAGAACCCTGGAAACACTCTGCACCCCACTTTTCTTCCCTTGGCCACCACAAGTGGCACCATTCAAAGACCAGGTGACTTTGCACCCCTGAGCTCGTAACCTGTACCCCTGAGTTCATTCCTGCACCCCCGAGCTGGAATCCTGCACCTCTGAACATGTATCCTGTACCCAAGTTCGTTCCTGTACCCCTCTACTCTCCTCCCCCTCCTCCTCCCCTGCCTCCTCTCCTCCTCCTCCCCTTCCTCTTCATCACCTCCTCCCCCTCCCCCCTCTCCTCCTCCTCCCCTCTCCCTCCCCAGGGGAAGCAAAGGCAGCCCTCAACCCAGTCAAGTCAACCTGACATTGGCAAGTTTCTGACTTCCCAAGATGGCGGAAGTTAATAGGGAAGCAGGTCCCTCTGCTTCCTGGAAGCTGTTGGGGAAGAGCTGACACTCCCTCAACCTCCTCTCACCTTGATCATTCTGAGTGTGGGTTAAGATTTAAACTCCCTGCCTTAAAAAACTGGAAACCCCACATAACTCATACCCAAGACAGAGCCCCTCCCTCCACGGACTCACAGGAAGCCATGGTGGCTCCAGAATGATAGATTATTAACCCACACTGAGGAACGCTGGGCGCCACTGAGCAGAATGGCCCGTCTTTGAAGGCTTCCGACCTGCATGGGTGGCCATTTCCCACGCATCCGCATTCATATCTCTGTGGGGCGCTGAGCTCCTCCACTCACTGTGACCACGATTGCCCCCTGCAGGCCTCCTATGTAGGGAGCCCAATTATCATCAAAGAGGTGCTGGTGAGCCATGAGCCAGAGCAGGCGTTCTGGGGCCGGCTTGGGGAGAGACAGAAGTCTGGCGCTCTTTTGTTGAACAAACACAATCTCGCTCCACACCAGCCCTGAGCAAGGTCACTCTGACCAACTGGAGACAGACAGAAGTGAGGCCTTGCTGTCGCCCTGCTTGAACACAGATGAAAAGTCAAGTGCTCGCTTTAAACCCCAGGGGGCTCACGGGCCCCTCCCACCTATTCTGATGGGCGAACCCCTCTTTAGCAAGCCCAGCCTTTGCGCATTCCTCCACCTCTGAGACACAGTCAGGGATGCCAGTCATGCCCAAGGCAGTGCTCTGTACTCAGTCAGTCTGTGCAACTCCAAGTTGCTGTGACTTGAGGGCCGCTCAACAAGACACAAAGAGCTTGATTGAAGTTCAAGGCTGCAGGTTTATTACTGGGGCACCAGGGCCACCAAGCCAGCTCTGCAAGAGAGACCCCAGCAGTCTCTGTGACAACCTCTTATAGGGCAACACCACCACTGCCCCCTTTGTGAAGCAAGCAAGCAGGTGTAGGACATTCCCGTAACTACAGGACACGTTCCCATGTTCCCAAAATGGTGGGACATGTTCCCATAACTGTGGGTTTCCAATGATGCTGATGTCCATCATCTATGAGGTGGGCAATGCTGGTGCCCATCCATCACCCATCAGGGGGACAAGATAGTTGTCAGGATCAACCAGGAATCAGGGGAGGCAGAAACAGGATGTGGGACCAGTCAGTCGTGGCGGGTCCTTTCCACTGAGGGCAGGGAGAGGACACTGGCTTTAAAATGGAGGTTTTACACAAATGGAGTCACTTTGGTTAGTCTGTTCCCGACACTATTCATCTGGGGGACAGAGGGACAATAAGGTTCCCTGCCATGTGGACTTGCCCTTGTGATAGATACAAAAACCTGACTGCTTAGCAAGCTGTATGTTCCTGGTGTCCTTGGCTAATGGTGCTGCTATGGTGCCAGGCTCCACTGGCCCGATCTGGCCATCTCTACATTGAGGAAGGACCGCTGCTGCTACCATCACCATCACCAACCACTGCATCACTTCCACCATGCTATGGACACCATCACCAACCATCAAAGCATCCCAACACTGCCCCGGTCATCCACCTACCACCATAATCACCTACACCATGCCGTGATCCATCCTACCATCACCACCGCCATCATCATGTCTGCTATTACTGTGGTCACAACCACCATACTCCCTTCCGTTTTCACTCTGATCATCACCTTTAGCACTAGCATCATCATGTCCACCATCACCATGACCATCATCACCATATCATCTCCACCAGCACAATCCTGTACCACCACCCTGCTGATTGACTTGTAAATAACGTATGACTTCATCCTTCTGCAACTCTAGAGTGTAAGAAAGTTGGTGCCATTTTCCTCAGTGAGGTTATTACGGCTTAGAGAGGTCAAGGAACCTCCCCAGGGTCACACAGCCAGTAACATGGCGGAAAGAGCATTTGGAAACCCAGTCAGCCAAGGACACTCATTCCCTCCTGGGGAGTCCTGGGAGCCCCCATTGAGGAAGCCTGCATGTGGTCCTGCATGTGTTTGCTCTGTGCTCTTCTGTGTGGCTTTCCTGGTTGAAATTTTGCAGGGTCTTGTTACCCTCACATCCAGGTTCTTCAGTCTATCTCCCCATTGCCTCCATGTACCGAATGCAGAGAGCTGCATTCGGAAACTCCTCCCAGACCTGAGAATAGACACGAAGATTTGTGATTCTCAGTCTATTACTGTCGCCAGCAGGATCTCTGCCTCCCCACATCTGCACTTCAAGACTGTATTTTTCTTCACAAATGGCACCTTTTTAAGATGTTACATAAAGAGACCCAACGCGAACTTCTCAATTCCAATGATTTGGGCTGAGAACACTGAACTTTGGGTAGAAAATACATGCCTGAACAAGCCCCAAACTGCTTAAAGGATTTCCTCCAATTGAAAAAAAATTACTTAACTTCTGAACGGGGCGGGGGGGGAGGGTAGGATCCATTTCTATACCAAAGTGACCGAAAAAGCTTATTGCCTATGCCAAGCAAGGCTCTGTGGGGAATGAGCCCTGCTCAAAAGCAAGGCTTCTGTGCTCCTAGACTGGAGGTCAAGATCATGGCCAGGGAGCCCCACTAGAGGCTGGGCAAGGGGTGGGTCTACTTCTGCACATGCTTCAGGTATGTGTGCTTGTGTATAGATGTGTGCATGCATATAGATGTGGTGTTGTGTGCATATGTGTTTGTGTGATTGCATATGTGTGTATAGATGTGTATGTGTGTGTCCAACACCTGCCCAGGATAAGGATCAGAAACCAGCATTAAGCTCTCTCTGAAGCATTTATGTGACCTGTGATGTTAGTGATGGCGAAATGGGGACCTTCTCGGCAGGGAGAGGTGGGGGCCCCCATTCACAGGAACTGTAACCCACCACCCCACCCAGACACAACGGGGCATCTCCCCTTTTGTTTCCTCTCAGGTTGTACTGTGACCTCTCAGCTCTTCCCCAAACCCTCCAAAGACCATCCCTTGCTGCACATCTGCACACCCACTGGGCACTCTGCACACCCACTGGGTGCTCTGTCCAGACCTTTCCCACACGAGACAATGCAACCTCGTGTTCAGTCCCTGAGCCTGAGAGGGGCCTGGTGAGTTTCATGCCGAATGATATCGGCTCCAAAATGGGCAGAAGCCGCTAACCAACAAGTCACAGATTCACGTCACCCACACAGAGCAGTTGCCAAACAAAAGCAGTTCAAACAACAGTGTTTATTTACAAGGGAAATTAACCAGGAAAAACCGAAAGTCCTCACAGCCACAAGCGGCAGTCATCTTACCCCAATCACCATTCTCAGTCCCAAAGGTCCCAAAGACACATGTCCAAGATGGCGACCTTTGCCCCTCTACACCTGAGGTGGGCACTCTGCTAAGTCCAGTCTTTCTCTGGCGTCTTCTCTTGGCTTCTCTCTCCAGTGTTTCGAGCTGCTCCGCTTCTCCAAGGCTCTTCAAACTTCTTCCACAATGGCTGATGCACAAATCAGCTTTCCCCATCCCTGGCCATCTCTAGGAACCAGCTCACTATGCTGCCTTGCTGCGGTGCCACACTCTCCACACCGGCCACTCTTCTGCTGGCCACCATGACTCCTTGCCACCTCCAGCTCACTCTTCAGGGGGCTTTCCCTGGCCAGGCCACGTGGGCCTCGGTCCACCATTCTTGTCTCTTCTCCTCTTCTTCTTTTCCCTCTCCTTGCTCCTACCTTTTATCTATCTTTTGGTGCTTCTCGCTTCTTCTCTTGGGTCTTTCTCTCAGACTCCGCCCACCAGGGTACTCTGGCGCCAACACAATTTTAACTGCGTCACTCACCACCTGCATCAGCTCACACTGAGAAGGCCATCTCCAGCACACCCAGAGACGCCCACCGTGGTCCTCTGGAGATGACCTCTAGACCAGGGTCACAGTTCCCTTGCAGGGAGGGGGACAGTGAGAGAGAAAACATGAGAGAGAAAATGTGACAGTTCCCAGAGCCCTTGTCCTCCACTTGGCTCGTGGATCACATCCTCTCCTGCGAAAACAAAGCACAACAACAAACGGGAGACTGTCAGCGTACCATCTCTTCAAGGCTGCCATCAGGGGCCAGCAGGGATGGGCCGCAGGGGGCCTCCTCCACTGGGCTGTGAAATGGAGCCCTGCAAGACCCGGGGCAGTCACCCAGTGGCCCCAGCACAGAGTGCCAGGTCCGCAGGGGTCATGCTCTTCCTGCGACTTCAGCGCCTCAGGCCAGGCCCCCCCAACCCTGCACTCTGCTCCCCACACCCAGCCCACCCCCTGTTGGTCCCCGAAGAACTCACTAAAAGAGCTAGGAAGCTGCGACCTGAAGCCAAACGAAGCAGGACATGTAAGCTTGACCATGGCTAGGGGCGTCCATCAGGGTCAAGCTCACGGCGTGTTTCTGCTACCAGGAGATCCTCCACTTCTTTTTTTCCCCCTAAATTCTTTTAATTTCTTACATAGGTATAAATGGTCAGTGGGATGCCTTCCTGCCTCCACCCCCACCCCCTGTGTTCACTCAGTCTCCACTCTCATTGTTCTTTTTGGTTTCTGTTGGGTGCATTGGTCCTTTGTGGCTGCGTCCATTTGTGGGATGAGGGACTGTGTTCCAGGGCCACGACACATTGTGCTTGATGGTTTGTAGTCCTTAGCTTTGTATTGGTTAGCCAGTCCATGCTCATTTGGGGTCTATCAGTGTCTTCTAGTTGCTGCCTCCAGTACCATCTCCTTGCCATTCCACTGTCTCTGTACCCCCTTTTTCTGACCTCGGCTTTGGGGCCTTTCCCCCAGCCATTGTCAGTGAGGAGGTTTCTCGAAGAGGCCAGGCATCCACTGATGGACCTTGCAGGTCATCTTCTCTCCGTCCGTTTGCAGATTTGAGATCCTCCTCTTTTTAAGAAAGACCCCAGATGCATCTCGGAAAACACACTTATTCCTTCCTTCCTTCCCAACATGCTCCAATGCGTGTGGGTGAGGTGGGAGCCAAGCGGCTCCTGGATACTCAGGATCAATGTGGGGCCCCAGGTCAGGACACCATCCACTGCAGGGCATGACCCCCATGACCCCTCCCGCTCTCTCTGCCTGTGGCCACTGACCCACCAGGAAATGAACCTCATGTGCACGTCTCTGGGCTCTCGGAGGAAGCAGCCTTGAGCGAAAATCCCAAGCCATTAGGGAGCAAGCCCCCCCGCCCCCCACTGTGCCTCTGCGGGAATGGACAGGACATCACTAGGTGAGGAAGCAGCGCTGCATAAAGCAAGGGCCTGCTGGAGGCACCGGGTTTAATGGAGGGAAAGCCTGGCATGGAGGACTCAGCAGGAGACGAGCTGAGGGGTGCAGGATACAAACTCAGGGGTGCAGGAGATGAGCTCAGGGGTGCAGGAGATGAGCTCAGGGGTGCAGGAGACAAGCACAGGGTGCAGGAGACAAGCTCAAGGGTGCAGGAGACAAGCTTAAGGGTGCAGGAGACAAGCTCAGGGGTGCAGGAGATGAGCTCAGGAATGCAGAAGATGAGGTCAGGGGTATAGAATATGAGCTCAGGGGTGCAGGAGACAAACTCAAGAGTGCAGGATACAAGCTTCAGGGGTGCAGAATACAAGCTTCAGGGGTGCAGGAGACAAGCTCAGGAGTGCAAGAGATGAGGTCAGGGTGCAGGAGACAAGCTCAAGGATGCAGGAGACAAACTCAGGGGTGCAGGAGATGAGCTCAGGGGTGCTAACTCACCCAGTCTTTGAATGGTGCCACTTGCAGTGACCAAGTGGGGGTGCAAAGTTTTTCCAGGGTTCTGCCAGCTGAGACTCACATGAGCTGGGGTGTCACCCTGAGACATCTGCCTCCCAAGCCCTCACCAGGGTTCCCTCTCTGCCTCAGGCCGAGCAGCAGGGTCCAGTTGTCTCAGCGCCCCTACTGCGTCAGGACACGTAATTGTCTCGACCAGAGGCCCACCCAGTTCAAACTAACCACCAGCATGTCCAGTCTTTATTCTTGCCAAGAGCACGTGGCCACCCCCAGTCCCACAGTCAGGTGGCTCGTCCATGCGGCCTCTTCCTTGGAGCTGATCAAGGACAGCTTGAAGAGTTTCTCGAGGTGATGGTCACCCACACTTAGGCCCCGAGGGGGTTGGGTCAGGGTCGCCTTCCATGTCTGGGCCTGGAGGTATCCTCGGTGTCTAGGTGTCTGTCCGGGGTTGGAGCCCGCAGACCCAGCTGCTGGGGGAGGAGGGGGGTGACCGCATGCTGTGAGGAGGCAGAGCCCCTGCCTGTTTCAGATGACAAACCAGACTTCTTCCCTGGCACAGAAGCATGAGGGAGACAAACAGGACAGACGTGGAGTTGGTGGGTGGGAAGGTGCGTGTCAAGGGCCTCATCGGATAGTGGAGGCAGAGGATGGAATGGGAAAGACAGGCGCTGATAGTGGACAAACCCACCTTTCTGTCTTGGTTCTGCCTCTGCTGTGTGACCTCAGGAAAGTTACTGAACCTCTCTGAGGCCAGTTGAATCCTTGAGGTGGCCTCATCAGAAATTGAATGGTCTTATCACGTGTGTACGACCTCCATAAGAGGGCCTGGCAAATACTGATGGACACGCCAGATTCTAAGTATCCTTTGGGTTTCCTTGCCTCTTCTGGCAACTCTCCTAATGTCCGTTTGCACCTGTGTGGATGTGTCTGGAGTATAATGGTCAATTTTTTTCCTTTCTGAGTCAAGGTAGCAAAGGAAAATTATACACAAAGCTTCACTGTCAAATCCCACATCTCTTACTAGGGAGTCTGTTTTTTAAACTTTGCAAGGTTTCTTTTTTAACCCAAAATTTTCTAGAGGTTAATTCAGAGGGGGCAGCCCAGCACCTGGTCAGGTGGAGGAGGGGTGACCAACCTTCTCCATCCTTGATGTGACCCTGTAGCTGAATGAACGTGGTGCTGCATGGAACAGGTCACAGACTGGGGATTGGCTCACCTGCTCTGAATCTTTAGTATTTTCTGATCTAAGACCTCAGGTCTCAGTTTACTTATCTGTTCCTGGCTTTGCTGATTAGGACACTGAGTTTGTAGTTCCTGACATTGCTTTGTAATAGAACACTCTACAAAATAACTATTTCTAGAAAATGACCAATAGATTTCTAACCCATATTTGAACTCCCCTGTCTCTGCTTTCCTGCCTGAATTTGGCATGGTTAGTCTTTGCCCTTCAGCCATTCTAGAGCGTGCACAGAAACAGTCTTTACATGCATTTCCCTAGCGATGAATTTTTTGAGTCTCTTTCAAGCTATTTGCCATCCATGTAGCTTCCTTGGAATTATCTGATTTGAGCAATTTGGCAAGTTGCTCAAACGTTCTGTCTATTTTTTAATTGTATTATTTCATTTCTTATTGTATTGATGTTTGAGAGTTGTAAAAGTAATGTTTTGGGTGTAAGTTCTTTCTCAGATAGGGTTTTGCAAATAGTTTTTCCCAATCTTTTCTCCCATGTCTTTTATTCCTTAATATCTTTCAAGGAAAAAAAATGTATTTTTCTTACTAAAAACCAGTTTATCTCTATTTTTTCTCTTTCAGGTCATGCCTTTGTTGTCATAGCTAAAAAAACCTTTGCTTAACCCAAAGTCACAAAAATTTCCCATTTTCTTCTAAAAGTTTTAATAGTGTTTAACTTTACACAAAGATTCCACTTAAAGTACTCTTCTGCATGGGGTGTCAGGCTTGAATGGAAGATTCATTTTTTTGCAAGGCTCTCTAGTTGTTCTGAAACCAGGTGAGAACCACTGATACGTAACAAGGAGAGAACCCAGTAGCTAAACTAGTCACTCTCTGGGTTCTTCCACTTGCACACAGAATTGCAAGACAACGCAAGTTCAGAGGGCAATGATGAGACTTATTTAACAAACAAGGGAACACAAAGCGTCACTGAGGCCTCAAGAAGCCAGTCCTCTTGCTCCAGTTACTGTCCAGCCTTAAAATCCTAAACAAAAGGCCACGCTTCCAAGATGGCGTCTTTCATCCTTTCCTAATAGAAGGCCAAGATGGCGTCTCAACAGTTTTCTCCTCTCTCCCGTCTCTGGGAAAGCCACAGATTCCATTTTTCCAAACAAAAGGCCTGTGCTTGAGTTCCTAGGAGCCTTTCTTCTTCCTCAGCAGCTCCTGATATCCTTTATCAGAATCCCCCCCCACAGCAATTCTCTCTGCCCTCAATCTTGACTCATCTGGTGCTTTTCCTCCTCACCTGTGCCTCTCTCAGGGCACTGCCACCTGTAACAGACACCGGTTTCAGCCTGGCCTTTTGACCCCCATTAGAGTCCCGGCATCATTACTAAGAAGGTGGTTCTTGGCCCCATCGAACTGTCTTTGTGCCTTTCTTGAAGATCGCTGGACCCTGCATGGTCCCTGCTGGAGGAGACTAACTTTCAAGGTGAAATCTTGAAATGTTCTGCTTCTGGGCTTAGAGCTTCTCCCCATCATGCCCAGCCAGCTGCCTCCCCTGTTTCCCAAGAGCACTGCTCACAGTTGCAAGCACTGGCTGCGTCCCTCCACTCTGAAGCCCATGCACCAGGCTGGCTGGGGCTGGGGTTTGCTGCCCTCTGAGAGACAGAGGGCAGGGAGCCCCCATTCCATGGGCTCCAGGAAACCGTAATGTCCAAGCCACTCCCTACTCAGGACTGTAGCTCCAGATACCCATGAGACTCTTGATATTGGGTGCAAAAGGGGCAGAAGCTGCTAACTAGCAAGCCATAGGGGGAAAAAAAACCTTTAAAATGTGGTGTGCTGTCCAGCTTTCTTACCAGATCCTTCTCATCCACGCGGAGCAATTGCCACTCAAATGCAGGGAAACAACAGGGTTATATTAGCAAGGGAATTCAACAGGGAAAACGAAAAATCCTTAAAGCCGCAAGGGGAAGAGAATGGCAGACTTAGACAACAAGCCTACGTGCCCTGGTCAGGGGAAATCCCCTGAAGAGTGAGCTGGAGGTGGTGGCAAGGAGCCACAGTAGCCGCAGAAGAGTGGCAGGTGTGGAGAGTGTGGCACCGCAGCAAGGTGGCATAGTGAGCTGGTACGTGGAGATGATCAGGGATGTGGAAAACTGATTTGTGCATTAGCAATTGTGGAAGAAGTCTGAAGAGCCTTGGAGAAGCGGAGCAGCTCGGAACTCTGGAGAGAGAAGAAACAAAGACGCCAGAGAAAGACTAGACTTTGCAGAGTGCCTACCTCTGGCTTGTAGGGGCAAAGGGCACCATCTTGAACATGTGTCTTTGAGACCTTTGGGACTGAAAATGGTGATGGGGTAAGATAACTGCCACTTGTGGCTTTGAGGACTTTTCGTTTTCCTGGCTAATTTCCCTTGTAATATAAACCCTGTTGTTTGAACTGCTTTTGTTTGGCAACTGCTACTCACGGGTGATGTGGACCAATGGTTTGTTGGTTAGAGGCTTCTGCCCATTTTTATCCAAGTTCAACATGTCCTGTAGATAACTCGGGGGCCAAACTGGAAATAACAATCAGAATGTATCTTTGAAAAGTCAACCACTGGTCTTCGATCTCAGCAGCTGGCTGGGTACCACTGCCCCACCTTTCTCTCCAACACAAGGCAGGCTGGCTTTCAGACACTCAATTACAGAATCCTTTCATTTCAGCATCAAGCACAGTTCCAGAGTACTCTGCCAAGGTGTTCCCCAAAATGATAGTTTTAAGAGGGAATGTTAAGGCAGATTCAAGATACCCAGCTCCTTCATCCCTTCATAAGAGCCAGAAAGCACCTTGTCCTATAAAAGGCCAGAGTTCTGACGTCAATTCTGCCAACTCTCCTAAGACAAGAACACTTCAGAAAAAAAGACCAAGTCCCAATTAGCATCAGGCTGGGCTAGGAAATGATGTTCCAGAGAATTCCACAGGATGTTCTAAAATAGTGTGGGCTGGGACTCTGGTCTAGGATGTTCTAAAATAGCGTGGGTTGGGGCTCTGGTCTAGTCCTTTAACATCTTAGATGCAACGAACAAGGCAATGATGGATTTGGGGGCCCACGAGGTTCCCTGCCTGCATCTCCCTGGCATGCATCTGGAACACAGGAAGAAAACAAGGGGAGGGGGTGGTGGTGAGTGAGAGCCCCAAAGAGCAACGCAGGCTAAGACGTCTTGCAAACTCCTCCCCAGAAGGGCCCGTCTCTCCAGTCTGCAAGGACCCATCTCTGATGACACAGTGTGTTTCCAGCCCAGTTATTTTCTCTTTCCTCCTCGGCCAGTTTCCAGAGAGACTCACTTTCTCCAAAGGTCAGGACTGAATCAACAATTTCCAACCCTCTCCCGCTTCCTGCCTGCATCTTCCTTCTTCTCCTAAACTCATATATATGTCCAGGGTCAAGGATGGGAAACTTCTAATCTGTGTATTCCGTTACCAGCCAGCAAAGGATGGGGCTGCACAAGGCAGCAACTTGGAGCACCCTCTGGAGCCTCAGCATCTGGCCGCCCTGGGTAGGGAGCACCCCCCACAGCTGGGAGGGAAGCCCCCAGAGCAGGGAGTCAGCAGCTACGGTCCAAGGGCCCCCTTTTGGCCCCCGTCCGGCGAGGGGCCGCCATCCTTCTCATTCTTCCTGCCTGGTTATTCTGTCCATTTCTGAATCCATTTGTGCTGACTTTATTGCTAGTGCGCGATTGGGACTGTGCATCCTGAAATTGCCTGGGCTGTTGTTTGCAAATGGCCATAACGGAGCATCTTGCAGACCCCAAGAAAATAATGGGTGCCCCGGGCGATTTCCCGGGCTCGCTGCAGCTGTCTGCGTGCAGAGCAGAGCGCATCCATCCTCCCCAGGCCTCGCCTGGGAGAGGCAGCACCCCAGCTCGCCCAGACGCTGCTCCCCGTTTGGAGAACGTCTCCACACATTAATACACTCCCTCCCCGTTCCCTATCTTTGGTTGGCAAACTATAAAAAATGCAGATGACCCAGAAACCAATTAATTTTTAGAAGGTTGCAGCTGTTTTGCTGCAGTCACCAGACTCGGGGCGCACATCAGGGTGGGTGGGTGCACCCGCCTGAGGAAGGCCTGGGGGCTGGGCACGGACTCCAGGTCCCAGCCAGGACCCACCTACAGCTGTTTTGGTGCAATCAAGTCACCTTGAAGCTGGGACCCCAATATGGGCAGTATTACAATGTCGGCACTGATGCCATTAGCTGTGTCTGGAAAACACAGTGACCTAAATAGCATCAGGGGACTTTGCTGCAAATCCTGGCTGGGGAAGAGAAAATGTATCACCTAGAGGGTGTGGAGAGGGAAATTGGAGCCTTTGGTTTTTAGAAGGAAAAAAAAGATAAAAAGGGAAAGAACAGAGACTGAGAGAGACTTTTGGGGAGAGGAGAGACGAGAATAGAGGGCCAGTAAAGAGTAGCCCGAGTGACCAGGCTGGGCAGAAGCCTCTGGAAGAGTGAGCCAGAGGTAGTGGCAAGGGCACATGGTGACTGGCAGAAGAGTGGCTGGTCTGGAGAGTGTGACCCCGCAGCAAGGTGGCATAGTGACCTGGTACCTGGAGATGGCCAGGGATGTGGAAAGCTGATTTGTGCATCAGCCATTGAGGAAGAAGTTTGAAGAGCCTTGGAGAAGCGGAGCAGCTCGGAACGCTGGAGAGAGAAGAAGCAAAGAGAAGACACCAGAGAAAGACTGGACTTTGCTTAGTGCCTGCCTCAGGTGTGGAGTGGCAAAGGGCGCCATCGTGGGCATGTGTCTTTGGGACCTTTGGGACTGAGAATGGTGACTGGGGTAAGATGACTGGCCACTGTGACTTGGAAGACTTTGTTTTCCCTGTTAATTTCCCTTGTAAATAAACCCTGTTGTTAAGTTGCATTTGACTGGCAACTGCTGCGCACGGGTGGTACAAACCTGAGGGAACCTGGGTGGCAGAAGCCACATTTTAGAAGTTTCACTTTTTTCCTATGGTTTGCAAGTTGGTGGCTTTGGCCCCTTTTTGACCGGATTTCAACCTCGACATGCGCTCCACTTCCAGTCAACCAGGTCCTGCCAACCAACGCGTGCCTGGAGGCAAATGCATCCTCCAGGTGCGCATCCACCTAGAGGGTTCACCTGTGCCAGGGAGACAGAGCCAGAGGCCCTGGCAGCCATGGCCATGTCCGGCCAGGATGCCGCTGCCTTCAGCCCCCGGAGCTTCCAGGCCACAGCTACTGGCCCCAGTGGGAATGCCTAGTCAGGTTCTGCGCTCTAACCACAAGTGCCCATCTTCTTTTTTTATATAAGTTTTATTGCATCATAATCATTGTTTTAATAGTACAATTTTTTCTTTTTTTTAAAACTATACATATATCTTCATCTTTGGATACCCAGTGGTTCTTCCATCACCAGTTCACTCATCATCTCGATCTCTCATGCTCATCCCTCCACTGATTAATAGTATGAATTTTATTGAAGTAACATTGGTTTTTTAAATATATTTTTAATTGCTTGTGCATATATCTATTTTACAACATTGTCTACCCTGAGATTCTCCCACCACCTTATCACCCATGAACCATCATAATCCCTTGTGCCCATCCTTCCCCTGATTTTTCCCTCCTCCCCCTCCCTTGCTCTATGCCTCAGTTCTGTTGAGTTTTACCTGTCTGTTTTCCCTCTATCCCTCCTGTAGGTGAGACCATCCCGTATTTCTTTTTCTTTCTGGCTTATTTCCACCCACATGATTCTTTCTAGTTCCATCCATGTTGCTGCAAATGACATTTGTCTTTTTGATGGATGAATAATATTCCATCGTGTACACAGACCACAGCTTTCTGACCCATTCATCTGTTTTGGTGCCCCATCTTCTTTCCTGGGGGTCTCCAAATGCTCAAGTAGCTTCTTGCATGAGAAGCTGCCATCTCCTTCCAGCCCTCCCCCCACCGCCCCCCGGGATGGGCCTGCCTCTCTTGCCCTCTGGTACTGCCAGCAGCAGCAGCAGCAGCAGGACCTGGCTGAGGCAGAGGGATGGGGTCCCAGGAGTTGTCACAGAAGCACCAAGACAGGGCCTGGAACCCGATTGTGACCCATGAGAATAGGGCCAGCGGGAGCTTCTGGGAAAGACCATTTCTCAACTTCAAAAGCAAAACCAGGAAAGGAAAATGCCTTTCCGAGCCTTCCCCGCCTTCCTGCCTTGTGTGTCTGTGCCAGCATGATGTGTGTGGCCTTGCCAGCATCCCGGACCATGAGGTGGCTGGTCTGGGAGAGGCAGCCATGTGCTTCCGGCAATCCGCAGGGTCCAGGATGTTTCCAGCACCTCTGGGAGGATGCTACGGGCTCCAGACTCCTGTCCAGGAGAGAATTCCTCTCCTTGTTAGTGCTCCGCAGCTCAGAGGATGGGTTACCTGTGGCTAAGAGCCCCCACCTGGTGCCAGGGTCTCTGGGCTGTAGGAACTTCCCAAGGGTCTGTTTTCACTGCGTGGTTTCTAGCACCTTCACCCCCACTTGCCACGCTCTCTCCTGTGCCTTGGATGAGGGTCTTCTGAGCAGAAAGAAGAGGGCCTGGAGCTCAGGCTGGAACTTTTCACGACATCCGAAAGCATCTCCAAAGCTGCAGAGACCTCGGGGTCTTTTTGTCTGATTGAGCTCAAGTTGCCCTGCAGTTCGACGTCATGTCCCCACTGGATGCCACGGTTCATCCCAAGCCCTCTAGACCTCACCTCATCTGTTGGGATGGTGTGGGCCCTCCATGCCCTCCTGAGAATCTCACTTCCAAGTCACATGGAAATGCCAGGGCAGGTAGCAGAGTCCACCCTCCCCCACTTAGCAGAAGGGTGCAAGCATTTCATCCCCTGAAAGCACTTTTTTTTTTTTTTACCTCTTTAACAGAACCCCGGCCCCAACACTCAGGAAGAGGATGGACCATTGTAGATACCCCATCTGCTTGCACTCGGGTTCTGAGATACAGTGCTCAGACCAGGGGCAGCTAAGTCCCTCTGAAGCTTTTTCAGGCACCTGGGCCTTGGTCCTGCTTCTACTAGGAACCTGTCATCACAAACACCAGGAGAGAAGCTGACATAACACCCAACACTGTGTGTGGGTTGGGAGTCCCAGTCCATCCTAAATTGGGGCCCATCAGCATCAGATTGTACCCTAGAATTGGTTTCATGACGACAACATTATTCATTTGACAACAAGCAATTGAATGTTATTTTTGCCTTGACCCAGACAGAGCTTCTGTGGCGCTAAGTGGTATTTTACATTTGAAGCAATTATTGTTGTAATTACGGAGATGGCTGTCATCAGCAAGGTAATATTCTAGTGTGTTTCAGAAGCTCCTAGACACTTTGTTCCACAGCCCGCTGGGGCAGGCCAGATTGGAATGTTTAATCACCTCTCTGTTTGCTTTTGGAAGTGAAACCATATCATCTTTGGATGTCATTTGGTTTGGTGGGAGTCTTCGCAAAGCTGGTGGCTGTTTTGAGGATCTTGAATCTCTGACATAAAGAACATGGTGGAAACCAATTGCAGACACAAAATCATACTTGCAGACATTTTAACTTTATTTTTCTGTACTGAGCTTCAGTTTAATTCTGAACCCCATTAGACTTTCTGTCTAGTGGGAGAAAACAATCTAGTGCAGTGCAAGTAAATTCAGGCAATTTCATGAGCTGGCAGCTGTCTTATGACTAAGATAGTTTAAATTCTGAATTTCCTCCCCGGCCCCTTCATGGTGTCTTGTCCCTGGGACTGACAGGCACATGGTGGCTTCTGTGGATGGTAGATTGAAAGTCTTCATCCAGTTCTTTGCCTCTCCCTGCACTCACTATGTGTCTGCCTGTGCCTCTCTCGCCGTCCACTCTGACTCTAGCTTTGACAATGTCACTTGCTTGGACCAACGGGGTTTTAACAAATGGCAGCCAGCTGGGCTGGGATCTCTTGAGTAGATTACTTGATCTTTCTTCTCCTGTCAAGGCTGAGAGAAGAAAATGCTCACTCTTGCCTGTCAACTGCAGAAAAACGAGAGACATGTGGGACAGAGAGCTATCTCACCCCAGCACCCCAGGTGTGTTCTAAGCCATCCTAATTCAGTTGGCAGGCAGCAAGCCCAGATCAGTTGAGCCATCTGGTCAACCCAGAGCTACTATGTCCACAGGAGAGCCTGTTTCAGGTGAGCTGATCGTGGTTGATGGTTCTGACTGTGGTTCTAATTGTGGTTGTGTTGTACAGAAACATACACCTGAGGTTGTACTAACTAGGAAAAGATCTGCATTCCTTTGGTGGGTTTTTATAGAGATATAAGGTCTTCTATTCCGTTGCCAACATCCATTCTTTTTTGTTTATTTTGATTCACTTTTGTTTTTCCTCTTCTTTTTTTGTTATATATATTTTATATCACTATCTACCCCAAAGTTCTCCCACCACGCTGTCACCCATGAACCATCTTAATCTCCTGTGCCCATTCCTCCCCAAATTTAAACCCCCGCCCCTGCTCTACGCCTCATTTCTATTGACAGTTTTAAATTTTTCTTGTCTGTGTATTTGCTCGTTTCCCTCTATCCCTCATACAAGTGAGACCATCCCGCATTCCTCTTTTTCTTTCTTCCATATTTCTGCTCACATGATTCCTTCTAGCTCCATCCCTGTTGCTGTGAATGGGAAGAGCTGACATCCATTCTTAATGGGATCTACTGGTCAGAATTGTCCTGATGTCACCAAGGTGGCCACAATTCATATGGCCTCAAGTTTGCTGGTTCTTCATGATACTTATGCACACCTTTCTCAGGATACCCTCCAGGCTGTCACCCCACAGCCAAGGCCATCACTCTCAGGGAAGAAAGGTTGCCACCCTCCAGAACCTCTCTGTGATTCAGAGACTCAGAGGTGCCGGCCAGCCCTACCTCTCCTGACCCCCAGGACTCCTTGACTTTGTTTCTCCTGTCCATAGGGACCAGGTTCTACTTGAACCACATGTTGTCTTCCCGCAGCTCCTCACAGGAAGCAGGCCAAGTCTGCCATTCTTAGATTCCACCAACTGATCCGATCCACTGTCAGCCCTGATCCTCCAGAGTTGAGCTGAGAGCTCCCTGCCATCCTCAATGTTAGGAGATATGGAATGAACTGTTTGGAATGAAGAAGAAATTGAGATGGGAGAGACTGACAGCGATCTACGAGGCCAGCCCACAGCACGGGGATCCTGGGAAGCATGTCCAGGTCCCACTTTAATGAAGCTGTGAAGCCCCTTATATATCCCAGCAAGGAGATGTTACAATGATGTCATAAGGAAGGAGTAAAGCGTAGTATGTGACATGCAGCAGTGAGGATGTGGGGACATGTGATAATAGGAGAATTTACCTGTGGGGACAACACTTATCACTAATGTCCTATGTCTCTTGGGACATTCCAAAGAGGTTAGGAAGCTGGGTGACAGGAGATAAACTTACTGTTGCCCAACCTCTAGTGTGCCAGAGGGGGCTGGAGAGACAGGAGTTGTTGTTCCTCTTATCTGAAGCTCTGTCTCCCTGCTTCCACGTTCCACACCTAGTGTCCTTGCCACCCTTCTTTCTGGATGCCAGGCCCCCTCAAACATCTCCAGCACCCACGTTCCCTTGTTGTCCAGCCAGGTGATCTCCAGGAGGGGTGTGGCACTTCTTCATCTCCTCCTTTCCCAGTTCATGGTTCACAGCACACACTCCGGGTGCCAACCACTCCTGAACTTCCAAACATTGAGCCTGGCACCCTGGACAGCAGCGGTCTCTGATGACAGTCAAGAGTCAGTTTTCATCTGAAAATGAAAAGCCAAGAACTTCACACACACACACACACACACACACACACACACACACACACACTGCCACCCACAAAAGGAAAGAGACAGGAAAGAAACCTCAGTTGTGGCACTGACATGTGACCTAGACTCAGGTCAAGGCCAGATGTCTTCTTGGATGGAGGCAATTGGTCACTCAGAGCCTGGGACCAGGTCACTGGGGAGAGAGGAGAGCTGGTGCTCATCTCAGGGCTGAGGTGCCCAGGAGCCTCGGGGTGAGCCCTCAGCCTCTCGGAGTCTTGCTGTGTCCATCTCCCACATGGGGCTGGCCCGGATGGTCATCCTGGTCTGCTCTGGCCTGCAGAGTGGTGATGTTGGGATGCGTCCCAAGAACGACTACAGTGGGGAAGCCAAATTTCTGATCTTCCCGTGGCGAAGGCACCACTCTTGCCTGATGCGGATGGTTTTCTCTTCAGCTTCTCGAGCTGACGTTTCTGTATTGCTGGGTCCATCCCAAAGGACGTGGGTGACAGCTGGACTCCACACGGATGTCAGGTGTAACAGGAAAAGATGCTGGGCGTGGAGAACCGGGAGGAGGACTGGGAGGAGGGAATGTAAAAGAAACAAGCTGGCTAATGCGGGAGGCGCAACACAGGCAGCGGGGCGAGAGCGGCCCCTGGCACCCAGGGAGGAGACCCGGCCCGGGTGGGGGCTGGGCGGCCTGGTGAGCAGTACCCCACGTGTCCACGCAGCTACACCTGTCCCCCACGGAACGAGGTGGCGGTGCGCCGAGAGCTGGCTGGCCCCGTGCAGGGCTGCGGGAAATGGGGCGACGGCGTGTGCCTGGGGCTTCCCGGCGTGCCTTCGGCGGGCCACCCACGCCCCGTGGCTCAGGGCCGGTGGACACACTCCGCCTACGAAGAGACAAGCGTGCAGCTGACACATCCAGCTCGTGGAAGAAGAGAGTAACGTTGCTTGGGATCCTCGTCCTTGGTCTCTGACTGAGGGTCCTTCTGGAGAAGGCGCAAGCAGAGAGACTCAGCGGGGGTGGGCTGGCGCCCGGGGTGACCGGTGAGCGGGTGTGACGTCACAGTGCAGGTGCAGCCGGGGTGGTGGCTGGTGTGCGCATGCGCGGTGGAAGCTGTGCCTTGCGTGGGGGAGGGTAGGGAGTGGGGGAGGGGTGGAGAGGTGGGGGAGGGGTGGGAGGAGGGGTGATGGAGACCCGCTACACTTATTTCTCAACTTGGTTGTAACCCTGAGATGGCTCTGATAAAATCTTGAACGTCTTTTAAAATAAAAAGATGTAAACTAGTTTAAGAGGGGGCTGGGAGCCCCGCTGGTAGGCACTCTCCCACCCCCTCTTTGGCCGCACCCCTCCTGCTTCAGGGCTAGGGAGGGGCATCCCACCGGACTTGGGGTCCAGCCCATGGGGTCCCCCCGGGGTCCAGAGTGCCTGCCTGAGGCGCACAGCCCGAGGGGTGGGGATATGTGCCCTGAGGACATGGAATCCCTGGGCCTTAGGCTGGGGATGGCTCAGTCGCCCATGTCCCACACAGATGGGGGGCTGGGCCACCCCTTGGGCCCCTGGCGCACGGACATATTTAACTCGCGGGTGACACGGCCCGTGGTTTGCCAGTCGGAGGCTGTACCCTCCCTCTTCCACCCGATTTCAAAGGGAACCACATGCAACAAAAGCAGGTGCGTCCACTCAGGGACCCAGCTCGGGCCCCCTTGTTTCCACAAACCCCGGCCTTTCCTCCTCCGGCGCGTCTCTGCATCTCCGCCCTTCTGTCTCCCAGACTGAGGGGAGAGGGTCTTGGGGTGACCGCGCCAGGCCCCTCGGGCAGCCGTGCGCAGACCCAGGCGGTCCCTCGCCAGCCTGCAGGTGTCTGTCCTATTTCTCCTACTGAAGGTCACGCACCTGTGACCTGCGCTGTTGCCTGGAAGATGCGCTCAATAGAACCAGAGCTCGTGGACTCCGGGCTCCGCGTGGCTGCGGGCCGGGAAGGGGCTGGTGGCAGAGGAGCCGGTTGGGCTGTCATGTAGGCTTATCACGCACGCCCGACGAGTGGATGATGTCCTAACGCCCGGTACGTCCGTCATGACGTCATGGAAGCGATGCGGGGCGGAAGGTCAGCGCTGTTTCCACTCGGGGCGGAGGGGGCGGATGTGCGCGACCTCGCAGGGGAGCCCAGGGCCGAAGAGCTGCGGGTGCCGCTGACATGGCTCGGGCAGCGCCCCCGGGGGACAGTGCCCCTGGGGGATAGGTGCCCAGGGCGGTGGCCCAGAGGTTCCGGGGGTGGA
>PVHY01015150.1:0-36634 GCA_004024945.1 Uropsilus gracilis
ACCCCAGCACCGCATACACAACCTACACTTTCAGGGACACCCTCCCCACCCCACCCCCCACTTCTTCGGGCACCCGACCCACAAGAAGGCTTATGAAGGATCTTCAGAAAGAACTTAATGAACATCATCACGCACAACCAAGATTTCTCTCGGGGACACCCCAAGTCCCTTCCCCCCCACCCCCAGCCTCTGTCTCCTGTGCTCGGCCGCCCGCTGAGGGGGAAGGGCGGGAGGCTCACCCCATTACTCACCGTTTCCTCCCGGTCTCCCGAGCCGTGTGGGAAAGTGAGGGGGTGAGGAAGGTGCGCTAAGCCCCCGCCGCGGGGCTGCTCACCGGCCGCCGCGGCTCATGGTCCCCGCGGGCTGCCGACTGGCCGCGGCCGCGTCCGGGGCATGTCAGTCCGCCGCCCGCCCGCCCGCCCGCCGGCCGGCCGGCCCGCCCGCCGGCCCGCCCGCCGGGGCTCGTGGGCTCGCAGCTCTCAGGGAGCCGCGGGACGGCGCATCTGGAGCGCGAGGGCTGGGGCCAGGCCGGGGGGCCGGGGGGTCGGGGGGCCGGGGAGGGGTCCCTCGGCGCCGATTCCGGGAGCAGGGAAACCCCTCCCCCGAGGAGCCCCGCAAAACCTGACCCAGAACGCGGGCTCGGGCTCAGCCTGGGAGAGGCCCGGAGTCCCGGCAGCCGGCGGCGAGGGGATCCCTGCCGGGAGGGGCGGCGCGTTCAGCAGCCTGGCGCGCCCCGGCGGCTCGGAGGAAGCCGGACTCGCGGTCGCGTCGCCCGGGCTTTCCCGGGACCGGAGCGCGCCGGCCGGCTCTCCGCCTCGCACGCTGTCGCCGCGGGAGACGTCTCGGCCTCGCGGCGCGCGGAGGGAACGCGCGGAGGGGCAGGTTTCTGGGCGAGCGGAGAGCTTTGCCCATTAAGCTGCAGCGAGAAGCCAAATCAAAAAACCAATCTCCAAGCCTCCAAACCGAACGTCACCCTATCAGGTGGGAGGGAGAGAGAGGCGGAATGGCAAGTCGCGCAGATTTATCCTCGCGCGCCCGAGGGGGAATGTTCAGATCGCTTCCCGGCCGGCGGCGGAGAAGGCGAGCATGCGTCTCGCATGCAGAGAGCCCCCGAGGTCGGAACGGAGACGGCTCCCCCAGCCAAGGGCCACCCCCCGTCGGGGGAGCCCAGCGCCCAGCGCCGCTCCGCCCGCGGCAGCTCCAAGACCGCGGCGCGTCCTGACCTGGATTCCGTGGAGTCCGGAGCCCCGGGCAGCCGGCGGAGAAGGCGGGAGGGAGGACGCGCAGCGCCGGCTTTCCCCTTGTCCTCAGGAGACGCCGCCTGCAATTCTGAAATTAAGTCTCCACCAAACACATCTGTGGGTTTTAAATATAGCAGGGGACTATTACCCAGGCAGGGTCCACCCAGGCCTAGGGGAGGAGTTGAGAGGCACGGAGCTTGGCCGTGGCAAGGAAATAAAACTCCTTTTATCCCCCTTTTTTCTTCTCTTCTCGGTGCAGGATTCAGTCTGTCATTTTCTCAACCCAAATCAAACAACAGTTTGTGAGGGACAGCTTGGGTGAGCCTTGGTATGTTGGCTTTGGGGTTTTCTGAGGCTAAAAATAAGAGGAGACTGCCTTCCAAGTTGCTGCTTACTCCCGCCTGCAGTCTGGAAGAGAGATGGTCCTTTGATGCAGCAACAGAACGAGGGCTTGGGGCTTGGCTCAGGCCAAGTGTACACACAGTCGTCTGAAAGCTGATGCCTATAATTTCTGCTATATTTTTGCCAGGCTGGTCCTGGAGAGGAGGGGGTGGGCAGGCCTCTCAGAATGAGACTTCATGGTCCTGGTTTATGGACGGCATTAGGCAGATGGAAAATGAGTGAGTGTGGTGGCTGATCCTTTGTAGAGACACTGCTGCAGATTCTGAGACAGAATGGAAGGGTGAGTGAGGGAAAAGATGTTCCTGTCAGACCCTCTATTGCCTGAAGCCAGTCACTGGCTTCAGTATGAGGGATGTTCTCAGCAAATAACAAGTAGGAAATATAAGCACCTCCTAAGGGTCAGGCACCTTGCTAATAAATTTGTTTCATGTCATATTCCAACACCTAGAGATAGGTCCAGTTACGAACTCCATTTTTCTGTGAAGGAAAACCAGCCTCAAAGATTAAATAACCACCCTGAGCAACCACACCAAAGACTGGAATAAGGTAGAAACAACTGTATTTTGCTGATAATCACAGTATTTGCAACCTGGTGGCTCCCCTGAGGAACTGCTCAGCGGTAGGGGCTGGAGAGTGTGGGCATGGGGGATGGTGTGACTTCTTTCCTGGTGTCTCAGTGTTCCTTCAGCAAATCAGTGATGGGTACCACCTAAAGTTGAGTCCTGGACCTGCCCCATATTGGGTCTTGCGATCTCAGATCCCCTAACCTTTATGGACCATGAATTCCATTGAAGTTAGGGATGAGTCTGTAAGATTTCAATAATGTCTTAAGTTGTGGGGTTTCAGGATATGTCACCTGATGAGATATACCTTGCATCTGTTTTTACAGAGAGCCATGATATTGATTGGTCTACAGTCAAGACCAAGAGGTTGCTGGTGGGTGCATAAATTGGTACAGCTTTTAGGGAGGACAATTTGGAAAGGTCTATCAATTTTGTCTTCTTAAAAAAAAAATTAAGCAGAGATTTTTCTGAATGCAGTCATCTTACTAGTAGGCATTTATTCCATGGCAATAATTAAGGGTGTTCTCAAATATTTAGTTGCAAGAATAATCTTGGTAGTGTTAATAGTGAAAACTTGGGAACATCTTAATTTTTCAAGAATTATGTACAGCATATTGACTACTGAATATATATGTGTCATATTCTACCACTACATTGACACTGCATTCTTGATATTGACACTGAAAAGTTTTCATGTTATTGAAAGAAAAAACAGTGCGATATTGTGTAAATTTGCACACATCTGCATTGTGTGTTTGTGTGTATGCCCGGGCACACTAAAATAGTAGTGGTGATTATCAAGATTACCAGTGATTTTTATCTTTAATCAACTTTATAGAGGCCTGATTTACATACAATAGTTGCTGATTTTTTACAAAAGTACAAACAAGTATAACAACCATCACACTCAAGGTATAAAACATTTTTATCTCTTCCAAAGTTCTATCAGACTCCTTTGCAG
This sequence comes from Uropsilus gracilis, assembly GCA_004024945.1. Taxonomy (NCBI): domain Eukaryota; kingdom Metazoa; phylum Chordata; class Mammalia; order Eulipotyphla; family Talpidae; genus Uropsilus; species Uropsilus gracilis. Next base: position 3,168 of record PVHY01015150.1, read on the forward strand.
TTATCACTTATCCCTTCAAGAGATTCCTTATCTGCCTTTTGTCACTCTAGTTTTGCTTATTCTAGCATTTACTCCTTTTTGCTTGTTTTATCTGTTGATACTGCTTCAGAAAATAATACCCATCCACTAAAACAGCAAAGGCCACAAGAAAATGAATTGATCTTGTCATGTTTTAGAATTACCACCCAGTAGAGGCAGGAGCCTCGCCTTCCTTTTGTCTGCTGTAAAAGGGCACTGCTGAAGGTGGGAGGTGAGGTCAGTGACAAAGCACCAACATGCAGCCCTTCCTACAGGCAGAGGACCCTGTGCACATTTCTGAGTGCTAGATAGACTGAAATAGCAAAACCCAGTTCTGCAGTCTGAGCCTCAGCGTCCCCAGCAGTAGAAGGGAAGTAGTAGAAACAATTAGTAATAATACCCAGCTCACTACTTAGTACAGAGCAATTCCCAAACATATGTTCACTTTTTTTATACTACTTTATTTTGTTCTTTAGGTTACAACCTCTGTGTTATTTTTTTTTCCTCTTTCCTCCTCCCCCTGGTGTCCCTTCCATTCTCTCAAACCTCACTCTTTGTTGTTTATTAGCTGTGCTGAGTCCATTAGTCTCTTTCCTATGTTAATGTCTTTTCTCTGGGTGAGGGACTGCATTGTTGGGTCCAGGCGAACCTTGCTGTTAGATTTTCAGTCTTACGTTTGCGTTGGGTGGCCAGGTTATATTCGTTTGTGATCTGTCCATGTTTTCTTGCTGCAGGCCATCCTCTCCAATCCAATCCCATCTCCATTGCTTTGCTGCTTTTCCTTATGGCTCTGGTGTTGGACTTAGGGGGTCTTGCCCCCAGCCAGTGTTGGTCAGGAAGTTTCTCTGTGAGTTCAGGCTTGTGCGAGTGGTCTTTGAAGATCATCTCTGCTTCAGTTTGCAGTTTGGATGTGGGGCCCAATATCCCCTCTGGTCATCCCCTCTTCTCCCATAATGAGGGGAGGGTGTGTTGCTCTCCTTGAACACATCTCCAAAATGAAGTCCCGGGTCTTGGCCCAGCAAGCGCAGAAGTGCGCATGGTGACATTGTGTCTCTACGGTTGTTCTTCTGGTCTTAGATACACTGGTTCACTTGGTTGTCCATCTGCTGTGTCCAGCTCAGGTCTGTGGGCTGGACTTTTGCCTGGTCCCTCACCTGTTCTATGTTGGGGTTGGCGTTGCACATATTCTGGTTCCTTTGAAGTTTAGCTTGAGTAAGAAGAGAGAAATTGAAGGGGCCCTCCTCCCCCCCACCCCCGCTTGCCAGAGCTCCCAGCACAGGGGGGCAGGGTGGGCCGACTGGACCACCACTCGCCCTTCCATGCCCCTGGCTTCCAGGGGCTGGGGGCTACACAGCACTGCCCAGGCCGGCTGTAAGTGGCTGCTGTCAGCAGCCACCCACTGGCGGATGGGGCCTGCTCCCCCCACCCTGGGGGACTCACCCAAGAGAGGCCTGACTCCCCTCGCTTCCCGCTGGCAAGGGAGCTCCCAAGAGCCAGGACCGGAGCCGCAGGCAGCCGCCTATCTGCCTGCTGGCGGGCAGGGCTCTGTTCACTCTCTTTTTCCTACTAACCCTGATTTTCGTTCACTGTAAGTTCTACAACCAACTTTCCACTTTTATTTATTATACTTTTCCTTAAACTTGCATTTTAATTGCTTGCCTTATCTTTAAAGACAAGCATTTTAAGCTACTATATTCCCATTTCCTGGCAATTAGGGTTGAAAAAGTATTTATGAATGGATATAAAAATGCGTCTACCTGAACAGCTGGTTTCAAAGTCTTTTAACACTAAGCAGAATTATCTGTAGCCTTCATTTTTGCTGTGTTTCAGCACCTAGTTCACACAGTCATTACTCAAAGCCCTCAGCAAAGAAGACAATGTCCCTCAGCTCATAATTTACTTTCTAGTGAGAGACTCTGAGTTACCAGAATTCAGATGGGCATTAGAGTCAACAGGCAGTATTCTTAAAGTTTGAAGTTCAAATTTGCCCAGAAAGCCGTGATAGTCAGGATTTTAAAGACCACCTAGCAAATCTTCATTTGAAGTTCAGGCCACTCAGTTTTATAAATACCCTGATAATTATACTTGATAGCAAATCAGACATGTATTAAAAATTCATGGAAAAAATATTTTAGATAAAAATTAAGAACAGATAATATATGCATACTGCCAAAATAAGTACAATAATATTTATGAGAACAAATAAAGCACAGTTATCTTAGAAGTTGAAAGTAACACTAGAAGTACTGAATATATTTTATTTCTCTTACAATTCAGAAATACTGAATTTTTAAAATATAAAGATGAAAAGTCATTTTCATAGCCTAAAAATGTTTACTTAATAAAACTGTATTAATACTGTCATAGACAAGACAAAAAAGATGAGATAAACATATGAACTTTCAGAACTGCGTATTAGTCATGCCAGATGCCTGCTGTGCAGGGAATTCCCAGCACGACCTCATTCATCTGTGAGGACACAGTTCAGTTCTTGCTGAGACATGCATGTCCATGAGCTCGTGCAGCACGGTCAGCCTCCACTTCTTCTGGCTTCCTTTGCTATGAATGCGCATGTCCAGTTGTCTGCTGCTTAGAGCAGACACAAAGATGATGAATTCAACCCATTCTCCTGGTGGGGGTTTCTGGGAGCCCTCTTCCATCATATCTGGACTCAGATGAGTTTCCATAGCCTCCTCTCTTTTTCACATCTTGCTGCAGCAGAGTTTTGAAAAATAAAACCACAAACTCAGCTATTCCTCAGAGGACATCTGTTATCAAAGATAACCTCCATGAATATTGATTCTGACTGTTCCAACACTTACCCATTCGAGATAGAAATCATTTCTGCTTCCTGTTCCCCACCCAACTTTCCACTTTTGACACAAGACAGATTTTCCTGCCTCCCCCTCACCAAATATACTTTGGCGTATATTATACAAGGTTGGAAAACAGTACATTTGGCGTCAATCTTTACTTTCTTCCATTGCTTATTTCTTTATTTCTGGTTGCATTAGAATTCAAGCGATGCTCACAAGAAAGTCAGCAAGAAAATAATTTATTGTCAACATTAGGAACAAGAGCCCCAAATTTCATTTCCAAGCTGGGAGGAAACTGAAGCCCTAAAAAATCAGTGGACTTAACTTCAACACAGAGCTCAGCAAGAAAAGATAGTATCTCTTATGAGCTGATCTGTGTTCTAATACATATGCTGACGTGATAACCGCCAATACCTCAGAATGTGACTGCAAAGAGGTAGTTAGGTTAAAATGGGGACAGTAGGGTGGGACCTAATCACATAACACAGACAGAGGGAAGACGCTGTGAAAACACAGCAAGAAGAAAACCATCTACAAGCTGAGGAGAGAGGCTTCAGAAGAAACCAAACCCCTGACACCGGATCTTGGACTTCTCATCCGCTGGACTGTGAGAAATAATTTTGGTTAAGCTATCCAAGCTGCGATATTTTATTATGGCAGCCCTAGTAAAAGTAATACAGAAATCACGTTTTCTGACTGATTCTCTGAGTCCTTGTTATATTTCTACTTCAAGAAATTGCTCAAATTTTATATCCTGGACTCTACAATTTAACAAAAAGGAAACCAGCTGTTGTGAATACCTGCTACAACACTGTGTTGTGTACATTTACAAGTGTTATTTCACTTAGTAAATATCTCTGGAACACCTTCTGTGTGTCAGGTCTATTCTTAGGGCATGTTAAATAGTAAGTACTACAAAGCAAAAATAAAACAGGAGAAAAGTGTAAAGATAACAGGGACTACCATATGAGGGAGGGACATTTCTTAGGGTTTTTAAATGAAGAGAGGTGAGGAGTTTATCCCAGAAGTTTCATTGAGAACATGACAGTAAGAATTCAAAGGAAGCAGAAGAGGGAACCATGCTGATAATTGGGAATTCTGGATATGTCAGTTGAGGAAAGAAGTTTCCAGAAAAGCAAATACCAAGGCCCTGAAGTAATATAAGACTTCTTCAGTAATTTTTTGAATTTAGCACTTACCTCCATAATAAGAGGAGGTAATACTACCTCTTTATCTAGAGAAAAAATCTCCAGTGAATGATTGGCAACGCTAAGTAGTGATGTGCTTCCTTCTTCAGAGGCCGGCAGCATGATGAGGTGGCCATGATCAGTGAGAAAGAGCCATGAGGCTTCTTAGGTATGCACCACGATTTACCATGTGCCCAGGGACTCCCAACAAGTTGGTGCCTCTTCAAAAGGGGGCCTCAGGCACTTCACATGGTACAGCCCTGCTACTTTGGCTGCCATTAGTTCTGAGTTCCACACAAGCTACAGTGCTGCTTGTCACAGGTGCCACTGTGCCCAGGTACCAGCATTGCACAACCCAAGGACTGCACCATCTGAAAGCAAGAAGAGGCAGAAGCTGACGTTCACACTGAAGCTTAAAATAAGCTCTAGAGTAGCTCTGTAGGGGAGATAAAAGCTTAATAAGCAATCTTTGATCATAAGGTATTTTAGTAAGATTATAATCTTCCTTGTAGATTATATGATCTTTAACCTTATAAATTGCATTTCTAAAATATGTCACTTAACTTCTTCTCTTTTCCTTTAATAAAATTATTTACTGAAACAGAACATGTAGCCACACACACAGTCATGAGTTCAAAGAATTTTCACCGAGTACCCTTCATTTTAATCAGTCCCCCCACCCCCTGAAATAAAAAATGTTACCAGCATCTCAGGCATTCCTCTGGCAACCTGGTCTTTGACTGTCAAATTGTTCTATTTCCTCAAACAAGTCATTGACATTTTAATAGTACTGAGTTGAATCTATAAACTACTTCAGTAATATGGCTATTTTAATGATGTTTATTCTTCCAATCCATGAGCACAGGATATATGCCCATTTCCTTGTGTCTTATTTGCTTTAATAGATCTCATAGTTTTCAACATATAGGTTCATCACTTTCTTTGTTAAGTTTACTACCAGGTTTTTATTTTTTGTTGTGGTTGTAAATGGCACTGTTTTCTTAATTTCCCTTTCTTCTGATACGTTCTTTGTATAAAGAAATGCAACTAATTTTTGTGCACTGATTTTGAGTCCTGCCACTTATTACTTCTACAGTGTTTTGGTTCTATGTATTAAGAACATTTCACTTCTTTTCCAACTTGAATTTTTATGTCTTTTCTTACCAAAATTCTGGTAATGACTACCAATGGTATGTTAAAAAATTGTAACAGTGGATTTTTTTTTTTTTTTGAGACTAGGTCTTTCTATTTTTGCCTGTGGAACCATAGGCTCATGTTGCCTGAGGTACCACAGACTCAAGCCATCCCCAGCCTCAGAGTCCCAGGTAGCTGGGATTACAGGCATGCGCCACCATGCCCAACTATTTTTTTTTTTTTTTTTTGGAACTAGGTTTCACTATGTGCCCCCTGGCGGGACTCGAACCATGATCCGTGGTCCCCGCCGCAGCTTCCTATGCTGCTGCTTACAGGCATGTGCCACCATGCCTGGCCTGGATATTCTTGTTTTTAGTGAAAACTTTTATTTTATTTTTTTTAACATTGAGTGTGATGTTGGCTGTGGGTTTGTCACACATGGTTTTATTATATTTAGTATTTTTCATTTATTGCCATTTTATTTAGTTGTTTTTTTTTTTTAATCTTAAGTGGATGCTGAATATCATTGAATGATTTTTCAGTATCTATTGAAATGTCCACTTTCAGTTATCTTCCTTTTTATTGATCTGGTGATTTTGTTGACACTGATTGATCTATATATGTTCAACTAGCTTCATACCCTGGGATGAAACCTACTTGGCCACAGCCGAGTTACTCTCTATTGCTAGATTTGGATTGCTAGGATTTTGTTGAAGAGTTTTGCATATAGGGTCCTCAGGACTATTGGTCTACAGTTTTCTTTTTTGTACCATCTTTGTTTGGTTTGGGGATCAGGGTAGTGCTGGCCTCACAGAACTTTGTTGGAGAGCTTTCCGGACTCTTCAATTTTATTGAAGAGTTGGAGTAGGGGAGGTACTAAGTCCCCTTTGAAGGATTGGTAGGAATCACTACAGAAGCCATCTGGTCAGGGGCTTTTGTTCATAGGGAGACATTTTATTACTCTCAATTACTGCGCTAATGATTAGGCTATTTGAGCCGTCTGTTTTGTCCTGGTTCAGTTTTTGGAAGATTGCATGAACCTAAAAATGCGTCCATTTCTTCTAGGTTGTCAAGTTTGCTTATAAAGAGACATTCATAGTAGGTTCTTGTGATCTTTGTGGCATCTGCTTTAATTTTACTTTTCATTTTTGATTTTATGTATTTAGGATTTCTCTTTTTTCCTTTGTAAACCTAGCTAAGAGAGTATCATTTTTATTTTTCAAAAATAAGCAAGCTTTATTTATTTAGTTCATGAATCTTTTGTAGTGTCTTTGTGTTTTTTATTTCATTTATTTCTGCTTTAGGTTTTATTATTTCCTTTCTTTGACTTTTGGATTCATGTTTTTATTTTCCCAGTTTCTTTAGCTATATAGTTTGAGATTTTTCTTGCTTTTTAATGCAAACCTGTATTGCTATGAATTTCCCTCATAGTACTGCTTTTAAAGATCCCACAGGATCTGGTAGCTTGTCTCTCTAGATACTTTCTAATATCTTCACTATTTCCAGATACTTTTTAATTGCATCAGTGATTTCTTCATTGACACCAGACATTATTCAGAAGCGTTCTGTTTAATCCTCACTTTTGGTTTATTCTAGGACACTTTTTGTAGTGAATTTCTAACTTTATACTATTTTGATCTAAGAAGATGCCTGATGTAATTTCGATCTACATATATTCTCTGAGACATGTTGTGTGTTCCTGTATGTTGTCTAAACGAGCAGAAAGTCCATTCTTTTTGGATTGGAATTCTGTCAATGTACATTAAGTCCATTGGTCCAATACTTCACGTCCTTGTTAATTCTCTGTCTGATCTATTCCTCTGTGTCAGTGGTGTAAGGTATCCAGCAATAAGTGCATTTTTGTCAAAATGTTGTTCTGGTCTGTAAATAGTTGTTTTATATAACTCAATGCCTCTGTGTTAGGTGCATAAATATTAATGGCAGGTATAAACCTTTTTGATGAATTGTTCTCTTGATCATATGTGGTATCCATAATGTATGTAGTTTTTAATTGTCAACCATACCACCATAAAATTGGTTTAAAAAAGAGCAGCAGAAGGGAGACACACACACACACACACACACACAGACTGAGGTTCTAAGGGGATTTCTCAGAAGAAAAGATAAAGGAGATGAACTTGGCAAGAATGAAAGTAAAACAAAGTAAGGTGGAGGAGAGAAGTTACTATTCAACAGTGACCACGGTAATGCGGAAAAGAGATCCAACATTAGACACAGACATGGGGTAGTAAAGTTGCCACAAGGTCACCTTCACAAGTGAGTTGAGGAGGGTGATCTGTTCATTTGCTTACTTATGACACAACTATCTGTTAACAGCTGACTGTATTTGACAGTGTCCTAGGTTTTGTGATCCCTAAAAAAGGCAAAGTTTCTGCTTTTACTGTGGTTCTATCATAACAGAGAAAGGGGCAAGGGGTAGTAAACAATTACACTTGGGTACATTTTTTAAAACTTCAGATGAAAATAGCTGATATGAGGAAAACTCAAGCAAGGTAAAAGGCTTAATAACCACGTTCTCAGTGAGGGCTCTCTGAAGAGGTAATCTGAGCAGTGACTTAAATGAAGTGATGAGTCATGTACAGATTTGGGGGCAGAGGAACAGTGGCCATGTGTGAAGAATGAGAAGAGGCAGTCTCAGCTAGAGTCCAGAGGAGGCAGAGTGATGGAACGCAGCGAGTGAATACCTGCAGCGGGTGATGGCAGGCAGCCTGGAACCCCAGAGCTTTGAGCTTGATTTCATCTTCTTTCAATACCTTCTGAGATGACCTATCTTTCTTCCTCTTGGAGTAAGTAGTCCTCCTCCTAATGAAGGGCTGTTTCTATTTCAGGGGGGTCAGTTGACTACCTGCAAGATATTTTTTTATACTGCATGTTGGCTTACAGTTTAGAAACCAACAGAGCTAAAAATAACAAAATCTGGAACAAAGCACCAGTGATTAATCTGCCAAATTCTGTTGAGAGCCAGGAGCAGCAGGGAGCAAGACAGAACAGGTCCCAAGCACCCCAGGCAGTCTCTTCCCATCATCACAAAACTTCTGATCTGGATCTATTGATTACTCTTCCTTTCACTGTGAAAAATGTACATACTGATGAAAAAATAATCACCCTTAAGAGGTTTGCTCCTTCCCAAGACAGTGAACAGCAACAGCTATTGTACCAGCATCTTCCTCTGAAATGCTTTTTAAAATGGTTTTTAAAAATAAATATTTATCTGGTTATGGCATACAACATATATTAATTGTTGGGACACTGGATGTGTAGAAAAGTATAAAGGAAAGTCATTCAAACATCACTACCTGAACATAACTATTATTAAGGTTTTTGACATAATATAATTATACACCATATATGAAGTCATTTGATAGCTAAAGTTTATATCCTAATTTAAATTTAGTGTTATTTAATAATCACTGACCCACTGACACTACATTTCCATTCCACAAACTGGACTCTGGGTACCAAGAGCTATAATGCAGGGAGAGGCAGGAGCTGACAAACGTAAAATTACACCCATTGTTGTTCTCTAAGGAAATTGTGTTACAACCTGGCAGCTTTTTAACTCTCCTTTCCAATTTATAAGAGGATATTATGCAAAGAGGATGGGGGAGATTCAGAGTCATGGGGACAGCTTTTTGGAGTAGATTATATAATTTAATGTATAACTCAAACTTGCTTCAATGCACCATCTATTACTAAGGAATATACTCATGGACACCCACACAAATGGCATTTAAGAACTGGTTTTGACTGCCTGTAACATGGCACATACATTTTTGACTGCCCTAGTAAGTGAACCTTTCTGCTGATTTTTAGTCTTAAGAAATAAAGTGTGTTGTCTTCAGCAAAGACACTATCAGAGATTTATTGTTCTCTACCCAACTTAAAACCACAACTCTACGTGTCACTTCTATTTTTAGCTCAGCTAAACTTCCTAATGGATAGTGGTGATGTGTTCAGTCTATAGGAGATTTTAAGCAACTTTTATATTCCTATAATCTTAGTGTCTCTGTTATAGTTTCCATTCTTACTGTGGCCAAAGCTATAGTAGGAGCCAAGCATAGATCAAATCCACTTCTTGAGCAGACATAATCAAAGCTTATAGGTAACTTCATTGTCCTTTCTTATCAGAGTGCAGGAGATCATATGACATACACATGAGCAACATGCACTGTTACTGCTTGCTCAACACTCATTTCCTCTTTCTTCACCCTTAGTCGTAGTAAATGATCAAAAACAGCACAAAAATATAGGACTGAAAGGCTGAAGAAACCACATTGGGACTGGTCTAAGCCCACCATGCAAACCGTAAGCCCACTGCCAGACACTTTCAGCCTGTCTTGCAGTTAGAGGTGGATGTGTGATCACTTTCCATCATGTGCACAGGAGAAAATCTGAGAAACTGAATCTATCCTCCAGAAGGACAGAAAAGGTGATTTTCCTTTGCCCCCCTTTGTCTCATTTTTGAGTAGTGTAAAGACTGAATTCTTGGAGCCGTTGCAGCCCTCTTTTAACAGGGAAGGTGTCAAGCAGGAACATAAAAAGCCAGCATGCTCAAAATGCTGATGCTGATGGAGAAAAAGTGACTGGATCCTTGATGATATTCTTGAGTTGCCAATCAACTTTAGACTTGCCTACTTTGGGAGGCTTTCTTAGGAAACAAGAACATTTCTTTGGTCTACACATTCCTTCTTATAGGTGAACCTATTTTAACTGACAGATGTCAAATGTAACCATATATTTGTGGGTTTTTTTTTTCAATTTTGCTCTTAATGGTAGATTTTCTGGTCATACCACCATTATATCAGAAAATATCCTCAATATTATTTCTATCTCTATAAGTTTATTGATACTTATTTTGTGTCCCAACATATGGTTTATTCCTGAGAATGTGTACTTGAGAATAAAGTTTGCTATTCTTGGATCTTCAAGAAATGATAACATATCAAATTGGTCTAATGCTTCTTCTAAGGCCATTGTTTCCTATTGACTTTGGCCTGAAATCTCTCTCAATTGATGTAAGCGGGATGTTAAAATTATCACTGCATTTTTGTCTATTTCTCCCTTATTTCTGTTGATATTTGCCTTGTATATCTAGGTGCTCTGTGTTGGGTCCATCTATATTAATGATTATTAGGACTCCTTGATGGACCTCTTTATTATTATATAATCTCCATTTTTGACTCTTGTCATTTTTTTGCTGAAAATCTATTTGATGAATTTATCCATTCCTGCCTCTTTTGTTATTTAAGTAAGATAGCTACAAACCTTTATTTCCTTTATCTTTTCCCACCATTTCACTATGTCTGTTAGTTTTATTATTAAAATAATACATTTATAACTAAATAACCAAATGCTGGTATTTAGTATTGTAATTGTTCTCATCTGACATGGTCACAGTATTCACAATATGACAAAAGTTTGCTCTACTTTGGTAAAAAGCAAAACATTTCATCCATGGTAGCCAAAGTCTAATTGTTAACAATCATGATGACAATGCACTTAAGTTTGCACACTTGGAGTAATGCAACAACAGATGATCCCCCCCCCCCATTATTGTAAAATAAAGATCTGGTTGCCAACACCAGTGGAAAGGGAAAATCAGTGATGATAGCTATAAATGATGAATAAGCTAATCTGTACCCACTAGATACAAAAAGCATTCCTACTTGCAGCCTCTTTTCTTTGGGCCATCATATGAATTTTGAATCTTCTCTCTCAACCTTCTGTGCCCATATCCCAAAACTAGGTTTTTCCTTCTCAGGGAGAGAGGTTTCCTGAGACAAGACTTGCAGAACTAAAACTGGGACAGTCTCCTGTAAACCTGATGGTTAATCACTCTAGTCAGCTGGATGAAAGCATGCACATGAACCACTTAGCACGATGCTTAATACAGAGAAGTGTTCACTGGGGTCTTAAGGAAGTTGAGTCTGAACTTTGGAACACAGAAATGTTCAGTTTCCCTAATGATGGAAACGAATGGGGTCCAACCATGTTGAGGCAGGTAAGGAGCGTTGGTGAGAGGTGTTCAATATGGACCACGAAATAGATTTTAGGTTTGTAGCTGGTTTACTTTATTATTTTTTTAATAATACACATTTTTATTGAATAAGTTTTATTTATATTTGCCTTTTGGGTGTTCCTTCCCCCTCCCCGACCCCACCCTCCTGGTCTCTCCATCTCTTCTTTCACTGCCTTTTATTGTTTAATTTTTAGTCCCCTGGGTTCTTCCTCTTCTTTCCTGTAGCAATGTTCTTTTGTCTGGTGTGGAGTGATTTCCTGGGACACAGTGGCCTGTGCTTAGTTTTCCAAGTGTCTTTTTGCTGCCGGCCACAAGTTCACACATGATTGTGTTCTTTCAGGGCCTTCTCCTTCTTTCTGGTTAGCTGCCCCGACCCATCTTCTGTCATATTTTGCTCCTTCTTTGTTTTGTAGTTCTGGTTGTTGGTTTGGGGGAGCATTTCTCCCAGCCAAAGTTTGTGCACCCATTTTTTTTTATCAAGATAGGCCCTGGCAGATGGTTGATCCATTTTGTCGTGTGGCTACTGTCTGTCTCTGTGGCTTTCCTCACTCCCTAAAGTGGGAGGGTGCTTTGATCATGCTGAAGGCATCTCTGAACGAGAAATTCCATTCCCATCGTTGTAGATCACAGTGGTTGTATTTCTGAGGTAGTTCATCTCTATAATCAGTCTTATAGTCCTGTGTCCCATGGATCTGACATGTTCATTGTTTGGGAATACTTCCTTGTTTCTCACCTCTGTATTCATGTGCAACTGCCGTTGAATCGCTGATTTAGTTGCTTCTGGTATTGGTTGACTGGATTTGGAGAAGACCAGACCACCCACCACCCTCCATCTACCCCCACCCCCTGTCAACCTATGCGTTGGGGGGGAGGGGGAATGGGGTCCTCAGGGCCCAGCAGCATGGCTGAACCGGGTGTATGAGTGGGGTTACCCCCACCTTTCCCAGCCACCTCATGGTATAGTGGCTCAAAGGTGCCCCCAGCCACTCCCCACAGCCCTGGCATGCGGCAGGGCCCCCCCTACCTTGTACTCCGCGAACCCCAAAAGGAACATGGCAGGTTGAGCAGTCGAGGGCTCAGAGCCTGGCAGCATGGCTGAACCGGGTGTGTGGGCGTTGTTTTAGTTTACTTTCTTTCTATGATTCTCTAACAAGCTGTATAAAAACTTTACTAGCTTTTTTTTTTTTGCTTGTTTGTCTGTTTTTCTTTTAAATGAAACCCATCAGCAAGTAAGATAATGAGGCAGCTAGACACCAAGAAAAAATACCAGGATGGGTTCCCCGACATATAAAACTTAGAAAAATCAACTGGGGTGTTCTTTGAGTGGCTTAAAATCCTTGTTAAATAAAATTCAGGACATCCAGGTAAATACAAATTTCAAACAAACATCAGTTTAAAAATATAAGTATTTCTCAACTGTTGCATGGAACATGCTTATCCTAAACAATTAATTATTGTTTATTTGAAATTCAGTAAGATCCTATATTTTTATTTGCCAAATCTGACTACTGCAAGTGGGAACTCAAAAGGTAAACTGATTTTTTACAATTATGAGATGGTAAAGTTCAGAGATTGAATGATCAACTGAAAAAAAAAAAACAGCAATCATGAGAAAGGAGTAAAAACCAACAATGGAGAGTAGAAGGTCTATTTAACAAATGACGCTGAGAAGACTAGATTGCGATGTGCCAAAGAATGAATCTAAACCACTCTCTCATGCCATAAATAGATCTAATTTGAAATTAATCAAAGCCTTAGTCAAAGGATTTAAGACCTGGAACTATAAAACACATAGAAAAAAGAGGCAAAACACTTTGACATTGGCTTCAGTGATATCTTTGGGAGCTCAGCTCCAAATGTAAGGGAAACAAAAGCAAAAATAAATTAATTGGAGTACACCAAACAAAAAGGCCCTGTACAGCAAAAGAAACTATCATTAAAATGAAAGGACACCCTACTGAATGAGAGAAAATACTTGTACATCATATATTCAACAGTGGGTTAATATTCAAAGAACCCATACAACTCCACAACAAGAAAATGACTCAATTAGAAAATAGAAGAGACATTTCTCCAAAGAAGACACACAGAGGGGCACCAGGCACATGGAAAATACTCATTGTCAGTTATTTTCAGGGAAATGCAAATCAAAACTACACTGAATACGACCTCACATCTGTGAGAATGGGTCATTATCAAAAACACCAGAAACAATCAGTACCAGCAAGAATATGGAGAAGACAAACCCTGGGACACTGGTGGTGGGAATGAAGGCTGGCCCAGTACCTACGGAACACAGTGTGGTTTCCAAAAACATTAAAAAGCATCTCTATCATCTTTTTCAGTAATCTCTCTCCTAGGTATCTACTTAAAAATAGAAAAACACTAATTTGAGAGGATATATACACTCCTGTGTTCACTGCCAAACTGTTTCCAGTAGCATAGCTATGAAAACAACTTAACGTGCCCAGTCACAGATGAGTGGATAATGACAACATAGTACATGCACACAATGTGATACTGCTCAGTTAATGAGAAAAAGATGAAGTCTTACCATTTGCAACTTAGATGGAAATGGAGGTGATTATGCTAAGCAAAATAAGAAGGAAAAGGATAAATAGTGGATGGTTTCACTCACATGTGGAATATGCAAACCAAAGCAAAGGGACATACAAAAACAAATCTTTGAAATCTGACTGCAGAATTGGGACTACCAGAAGGAAGTTGGGACCAGAGCAAAGTGGGGAGAGGGCCCAATGAACTCTGGTGGAGGACTACTGAGGCTTTGATGGTGGGTGTGGTGTCAACATTTACACCCCTAAAACATACTCAGTGTTGTAAGTCAATATTACCTCTAAAAAAAAAAAAATCAGTGCTAGAATGGTTATCATTGAATGGCAGTTTTATAATGACTTCCATTTACTTTCCCTAGTTTCTATTTTTAGAAATCTGCTGTATTAACATTAAAAAAGAATTAAAATAGCATGATTTCTATGATGAAGAAATCTAGAGAAACCCCCTAAGGGATGCATTGTTCAGAATCAACTAGCTGTTATATTACACAACCCCCAAAATTCAGTAGCTTAGCCCAATAAAAATGTATCCCTTCCTCACATAAAGTCAAAATGAGTGTTTCAAGTCAGTGGGCAGCTCTTTTCTAAAGGGGATTCAAAGGATACTGGGTACTCCATCTGGTGGCACTTCCACAATCCAAAGGTGACTTCTCAAGTTATCGTGGGTTGTTTCCATTCCTATTTACACAGGTCAAAAGGGAAATTTAGAACGAAAGGAGTCTGAGAAGAAGGAGATTGACTGGGAAGACTCTGATGAGCCAGGCTGGAAGGTCCATACACGAGGGTAAAACACAATGCAAAGACCAGAATTTAAACAGCAGTTCCTACCACTAGGGACATGAATATACAACTTGAACTAAAGGTATGTTCCTCAAGTGTTTCGCAGTTTTATGCCTACTTGATAAAATCATCTGAATCATCATCTAAAAGAAAAAAATATATATATTGATAAGAACAGTCAAATTTTCTCAAAAGAAAAATGATAAGGAATTAGGGGGAACTCCAGGACCAATAAGGAACAACCAATCCTTCTTCACTACCTGAAGGATGCACTGACTCCTGCCTCAGTGAGTGGGATGTTTTTCATTACTGTTTATCAACACTTCTGTCTAGAACTGGTGGTCTCAGACTTTATAATAATTGGAAGAGGTACGTTTGGTGCCTTCATCTGGATGGTGATTACACAGATATTTATTTCCTTATGTAAAAATCTACCAGGCTATAAACTTAAGATTTGTTCACTTTATGATATATAAATTATAAGCAAAGATTTTAAAAGGGGGTGCTCCTTAAGCATTTATAATAGAGAGGATATGACTCAGCCTTGATAATCAAGAAGGATTTTTCTTGATTGAGCAGGAATCTGAATGATTTGAAAGCATAGCAGACTCTTCTGTACAGAAGGACGAGATGATAACCCTGAGGTGAGAGAAATGTCTTGTCAAAATACTCATCTACATTGACTTTTAAAACTTGTATAGCGTTGCCTATGGCATTTAAATTCTTAACCCACCGATGTTTTATTGTATAGTATTAGATAAGGCTGTAACTTCACTTTCCCCATATAGATAAGCAATTACTTTGACCCCACTTATTGAAAAAAGTATCCTTTTTCTATTGCTCTGATATGACTACTGTATGAGTGAGTCTCCTTCCAGGTTCTCATTCTATTCTGGTAGATACTTTATTTATCTATGTCTCCACTGATACCACATAATAATTACTGGATCTGTATAAAGACTTTGCATAGCTAGCTGTTAGGTAAATCTCCCTATGCTAAGGTTTTTTCAAGAGTGTGTTGTCTTCTCTTATCCCTTTCCTTTTTCATTAACATTTAAGAATTAGTTTTTAAGATCAGCAAAACCTTTGCTAGGATTTTGCCTGTGCCTGAATAAATACATCAACTTGAGAGAGAAATGACATCTTTCTGATATTGTCTTCCACTCCATGAATATGGTGCATCTCTTTGATGTGAGTTACTTTAGTTCATTAAAGAATTACTTCCTTAGTGAAGGTTATATGTGTCTTTTGCCAGCCTTTTCTTTTTTAAGGTGTTTATATTTTTGAAGTTTGTAAGTTATTTTTTATTATTTTTATTGCCAAACAAATTTTAACTATTTTGTATAATCTCATTTTTAGCATAGTTAGCAAGTCTAATGGGCTTACTAAGTGCTCTTAAACTAATAATTTGTCTGTAGACTGCTTTGGATTTTCTACATATCATTTATGATTTATGATAGTTTTATTTCTTTCATTGGAAAAAAAGTAAAGGAAGCTTGTATATTTCTTTCTTGCCTTAGTGTGTTGAGCTGGGATTCCAGAACAATGATTAATGAAAGTGGTAATAGATAATGTGTATCTTATAATAAATCTTAAGAAGAATGATTCATTGTTTCAGAGGTAAATATGAGATAATTTTTGAAGTTTTTTGCTATAGAAGGAAATTTCCTTCTATTTTTAGTTTGCTAGAAGCTTTTTTTCTTTTTTTAAGTCATGAATGGGGGTTGAATTTCAACCAAGTAACTGTATAGTTTTACCTGTTAAATGATGTTTCTTCTTTAATCTGTTTATGTAGAGGATTAAATCAACTGAGTTTTAAATACTGATCAATTCTGCATTACTGGAATAAATTCAATGTAGCCATAATGTGCTATTTATTTTCTGTTGCTAAATTTATTTTGTTAATATTTTGTTTAAGATTTTAAAAATTCATGTTCAGTATTGAACGATATGTCATTTTCTTTCTTATAGGCCCTTCTTAGGTTTAAGCATCATGATTATACCAGTCACTGAAAATAAATTAGACAGTGTCCTCTCTAATTTTCTGGAAGAGTTGGTTTAAGATTGCGATTATCTACTTCTTGATTGCTAGGTAGAATTTGATTTTCTGTCTTATAGGTCTATCAATTGCTGAGATAAGGGTGTTGGAGGTCCCACATATAACTGTGATTTGTCTATATCTCCTTTCAGCTAAATCTGTTTTTGCTTCATGTAATTTGAGGCTCTGCTGTGGAATACCTATACAGTTAGGATAATTATATCTTTTTGTTAAGGGCTGAATATATCCCCTAAAAGATAAAATGAAATCCTAACCCCTGGTATCTGTGAATGCAACCTCATTTGGAAATAGATGTAATTATGATGAGGTCACACTGGATATTAAGGTGGGCCTTACAAGAAAAGAAAAATTGAGGCACAGATACACAGGGAGAAGAAAGCCATGTAACGACAGAGTGAGGATTATAGTGAAATACAAAAAGCTAGAAGTAACAAGGAAAGATTCTCCCTTACAGGTTTTATAGGAACCATGACCTAGTCAAACACTATAATTTTGGAATTCTATCCAGCAGAACTATGAGATAATAAATTTCTACTGTTTTTAATCACCTGGCTTGTGGTACTTTGTTATAGCAGTCCTAGGAAACTAATAATACATCTTCCTGGTGAATTACTAATTTATCACCATGTAATATTCCCCTTTGTCGCTAGTAATGTTCTTTGCTTTGAAATTACTTTATCAGATGTCAATGAAACTACTCCTGATTTTTTTGATGAATGTTTGCATGGAAAACCTTTTTAATCTTCTTGTTTTCAATCTATTTCATTTAATTTGAAGTTTCTTGTACACAGCATATTTTTGAATCACTTTCATTTATCTACCATGCTTATCTCTAGTTTTTAATTGGTACATTTAGACCATTTACATTTTAGGTGGTTATTGTTAATGGCCCAGTCAGTTTATTATTTGGTTTTGTTTTTCCCTTGTTTTCATTCCTTTATTTTCTTTTCTTGTTTTTCTGTGGGTTAAACATTTTTAGAATTCCTTCATTTTTTTAAGTCTTGTTTTTGAGTGTATCTCTGAATACTTCAGAGTATTTGCTCTAAGTATTATGATATAAGTATGCACCTTATTATAGTTTACTATCAATATTTTAGTACTTCAAATGGTATTTTGAAAACTTGTATCATTGTCTTTACATCACTCTTGAATATAGTGTTAAGAGTTTTTATTTTTACTTTATTTTTTTTTTTTTTTGAGACTAGGTCTCGCTATTTTGCCCATGGAACCTCAGGCTCTCGTTGCCTGGGTACCACGAACTCAAGCAATCCCCAGCCTCAGCTTCCCATGTTAGAGTTTTTAATAATCAATGATTTTTAAAACTTAGGAAGAGAACGATATTGTATATATCCAAATATTTTCTGTTTTCATTGTGCTTTCTTCTTTACTAATGTTCTGATAACTACTCTTATTTCTTTTCTCTTTGAAGAACTTCTTGCTAACCTTTAAGGAGAGACAAATTCTGGAGGTATTTTTTTTCCCCTTTGAAAATGTCTTTATTTCCTTTTCACTTCTGAAGGGTAATTTCACAGGATATAGAATTTGTGGTGATAGTTCTTTTATTTTAGCACTTGAAAAATGTGTTACTTCCTCCTGGTCTGCATATTTTCTACGAAGAATCTATCATTCAAATCGGTGTTCTTTATAGGTAATACATCATTTCTCTGTTTTAAGATTTTTTTCTTTAGCTAGTTTCTAGAAGTTTAATTCTGTTGTGTGCTGGAGTGGAATTTTCCTGTTTGGGACTTACTCAGCTCCCTGAATAAGCAGATTTGTCCCTCTCACTAAATTTGGGGGTTTTAGCCATTATTTCTTTAAATATATATATCGAACCCACTCTCCTTTTTTCTGGAAATCAGATGATACGAATGCTTGCATTGTCCTACAAGTCCCTAGCCCATGAGGCTCTACTCTATTTCTCTCTCTCTCTCTCTCTCTCTCTCTCTCTCTCTCTCTCTCTCTCTCTCTCTCTATCTATCTATCTATCTATCTATCTATCTATCTATCTATCTATCTATCTCAAGTATTCATACTGTATAATTTCTATTGATTTGTTCTAATGTTCACTGATTTTATCCTTTGTCATCTCCAGTCTACTATTAATTCAATGTAGCAATTTAAAAGAAAACTTTTGCTACCTTCCCTAGCTTATTTCATATGAAATTTGGTTCTTTTTTATAACTTCCTTTTTTTTTTTTGCCTGATTTTTGTTTTTTCTTTTGTTTACAGAGAATTTTCAGTGATTATTAAAGCATATTATGATGGCCTCTTTAAAAATACTGGTCAAGGATGTCCCCTCTCACCATTACTATCCAACACAATATTGGAAGTTCTCGCTAAAGCAATTATACAATAGAAAGATATGAAAGGAATTCAAACTGGGAAAGAAGGAAAGCTATCATTATTTTCAGATAACATGATAATATATGTAAAGGACCACAAAAAGTCAGGGAAAAACTAGTTAAAATGATACACCAATTTAGTAAAGTGGCAGTTTTACAAAATCAACACATAAAAATGAGTTGCCTTCCTATATGTAAACAACCACCCTGGAGAGGAAGAAATTTAAAAAACCATCCCATTTACAATCATACCAAAAAAAAAAATTAAATACCTTAGAATAAACCTAACAAAGGAGGGGAAAGACCTATAAAAGGAGTGTTATAAAACATTTTTAGGAAAAATAGAAGACAAAAAGAAATGGAAAGACATTCCCTGTTTATGAATCAGAAAAACAAAATAGCCATCCTAACCAAAGTAGTGTACAGATTCAATGCAAGCTCAATAAAAATCTCAATGGCATTTTTCAAAGAAATGGAACGAATATCACTGAAATGCATATGAAATCATGAAAGACCCCATGTAGCCAAAATACTTCTGATTAAAAAGGGAGAAAATGGAGGCATTATGTATCTAGACTTCAAACTATATTAAGTCATACAATTAAAACAGCAAAGTACTAGAACAAAAAAAGACATCCAGGCCAACAGAATAGAATTAAGAGCTCATAAATAAAACCATATATATATATATATGTACAACTAAATTACGACAAAGGAGCAAAGTATAAAGCCTAGAACAAGGAAAGTTTCTTCAATAAATGATGTTGGGTAAACCAGACTACCATATGCAAAGGAATGAAACTATACCTGCATCTCACACAATATATGGAAATCAGCTCAAGATGAGGAAAAGACTAAGATGTAATCCCTGAAACCATAAAAAAAGAACACACACACACAGAACACATGAAAAAATCACATAAGAAAATATAGGCAAAATACCCCTTGATACAAACTTCAGAAACATCTTGGAGGGCTCATCTCTAGCTGCAAGGAAAACAAAAGCACTATAAACAGCTGGGACTGTATCAAACTGAAAAGTTTGTATACAGTCTAAGAGACAGTAACCAAAGCAAAGGGACACTTATTTAATGGAGGAAAGTATCTGCACATCATGTATCTGAGAAAGGATTGATACCAAAGATTTACAAAGAGCCTTCACAACTCAACAAAAACATAAACAATCCACGGTGGCTGGTGCCTGTAAGCTTCAGGCTATGAAGCAGCTAGGGCCAGGGATCACGGTTCGAGTAACTCGGTTTGAGTCCCGCCTGGGGCCCGTAGCAAGACCTAGTTCCAAAAAAAAAATAGCTGGGCGTGGTGGCGCATGCCTGTAATCCCAGCTACCTGGGAAGCTGAGGCTGGGGATTGCTTGAGTCTGTGGTACCCCGGGCAACGTGAGCCTGCAGTTCCACGGGCAAAAACAGCGAGATCTAGTCTCAAAATTTTTAAAAAAAGAGCTAACATAGGCATTTCCCCAAAGAAGATAGGCAAATGGACAACAGCATATGAAAAACTGTTCATCATCACTTCTCATTAAGGAAATGAAAATCAAACCACCATGAGATACCACCCCACTCCTAGGAGAATAGCCATATTGAAAAGATCAGAAACAAGTCCAGGCAAAGTAGAGGAAAAGGAACTATCTTAGACTACTTGTAGGAATATAGACTGGTCCAGCCACCATGTAAAGCTGTGTAGAGGTTCCTCAAAATGGATCTGCACTTCTACTCCTAGGAATCTACCCAAAGAACATAAAAAAAATTTTTTGAAAGGGAATCTGCACTCCTATGTTTACTGCACCACTACTTAAAATAGCCAACTTATGATGTGGCAACAACATAAATGCCCCAAAACAGATAAATGGATCAAGAAGATGTGTATCTATACACAATGGAATACAATCAGCAATTTAAAAAAAAAAGATAAACTCATGCCATTTTTGGTAACATGGATAGAAATGGAAGGGATAGTGTTAAGTAAGTCAGGAGAAAGATAAAGATGGTTTCATTTCCATACAAATATAGAGAAAGCAAATTAACCAGACAAGACAAAACTTAATTCATTCCTATGTGGTGTTTGATGACTGTCTTTTCTTACTCTAGTTGTTATTTTCTTGGTAAAATGTGTGATTTTCAAATATATCCTGGATCTTTTGTCTGTTATGCTAGGAAACTGTAGGTCCTTTGTAAAAACTTTATCTTAGCAGGTTTATTTATTTACCTGGCTTATTTATTTTACCTGGTTTAGATTTAGCATGCAAGTACTAGCATCCCCTATGGATTATAATTTCAATGAGTTTAACTTTCAAAGTCTTTGTAATATTATTTTAGCTGCTTGATTAATTTAGTTGCAGTTTTCCCAGTTGTCCCTGCTGTTCTTGCTTTAAGGGAACAGAAGAATTTCTGCAGATTGGACTATATTATAGTCTCTCAGTGAGGAGAGACTTAGGTCTACAGGAACAAAGAAGCTTCCATAGCTGGACAGCCTGTGTGGTGAGGCTTCTCTTAAGACAGTTTAAGAAAAGATAGGCTTCTCTTAAAAATAACACTTTTCTCCCCTCTACCCTGGTCATTCCAGTGTCTCTGGATGGGGAATGGAAATCTGAAGAGCATGAAGAGGTTTGCATGCTTTGTAGCTGTTGTCTCTCTGCGCATGTCATCTGGCCATCCTTTCCTTTCCTGGGAAAAGGGAGTCTCAGACCCACAAGGAGAACAAAAGTTCCTGCCCGGGATGTCGACAGTGGTATCCACTGCTGCCAGCTATCTCAGTGTGTTGTGGTGGAGGAAGTGAACCTCAGGGCCAAAAGAAGGTGCTATTTCTAGCCACTGATCATTACAGGGCTCCTTGCCAGTGGCGCCAGGGCTTACTCTGTGGTATTTTCCTCTGATAATAGGGGGATGTGAAGTAATGAGTGAATCTACCTGGTCTACTTTTTGTTGCCAGGTTGGAGATAAGAAACATTGGGTCTGAACTGCCTTCTTTTATCAGATGAGATTACGTAAAACATTCTGTCTGCCTTTTTCTTACAACTTTCCAGAGTTCTCTTGTGGTTGCTTCTTGAGTTATTTCTACACTATATAGTTGTACTTAGTGGGCAAAGGGAGAAACAAGTCTATACTATATTATCTGAACTAGAAATTATCTACTCATTCTCTTTAATTGCCTCGTTTTATATTTATTCTATATTATTCATGTTTTAACATGTTGTCTACTCTTCCATTAGTGTTCTTAGCATATTAGTGAGTTGTTTTATATATGTGTACATGCATACATGCATTGAGATAACATTGACTGACAACACTGTATGTTTTTAGTTTTTTCTGGTAGTATTCCGCCATGTACATAAACCATATCCTTCTAATCCACTCACCTGTCCTTGGGCACTAACACTGTTCCCATAATCTGATTATTGTAAATAGTGCTGCAGTGAACACTGTAGTGTATATATCCTGTTTTTATATTCTTCAGATAGATAACTAGGAGTGGAATTACTGGGTCATATGGTAGATCCATTTTTAATATTTTGATAATTCTCCATATTGCTTTCCATAGGAGATGATTATGGCATTTTAAATTCCTAACCTGATCATTTCAATATCCCTTCCATACCTAAGTCTATTTCTTCAAATTGTGTGGATCTGAGTATGTGTGTGTCCTTTCAGAATATGACTTACAGGTTTTTGTTGAAAGTCAGGCATGATGCACTGAGTAAAAGAAATTCTGGTGAGGAGTCTTTTAGTAATGTTGAAAGTTGCATGGAGAGGGGAAGCACTCTATCATCCTATGAGTAGTTCTCAGTCTTTTAGTATGTGTGGATTGTGAGGGTTGGGTGGCTCCTGTGGGCTGGACTTTGGTATTTTCCTTCTCCTAGGTAAGTTAGGCTTAGCTAAAACCCGAATAGGTAAAGTTCTGGTAAAATAGTTATTCTTTAGTGAAGGTTTAAAATATCATCCTCTATTTGAAAATGGTTTGTATCCCAGCTCCGTTCTGAAAGCACAAGATTTTTTTTTCCCACTGATATGTTGCATGAGGATGTGGTAGAGCTCCTGAAGATAAAATTAACAGAAGCAAAAACTTTCTATCACTGCCCTCTGGAGTTTTAACTCTCCAACCTGTCCACAGTGACCTCCAGCAATTTGTCAATTATGGTTCAGGTTTTCCTGTCCCAGAACTTGTTCCCTTGGAATTTTCTGCTTTTGAATTTCTATTCCCATTAAGTCATGAATAGCTGTATCCATTTTTCTGTCTCTCCAATTTTGGGGGCAGTAGTTTCAATGGACCTTACTTCTCTGAAGGATCAAGAGAGTAGGTGGATTTTTTCAGTTAGCTTTTTCTTTGTTGTTGACAACTGCCAATCTAATATGCTTTATTTTGTAATTTTCCAATGGTCTTTCCACATATCCTACCTACAATTTAAAAATATACATTTTATTTGTAATTTTAACAGCTTCAGTCTAAGAGGGTTATTCCAGGTATCTACTTAACCAGACTACTTTCTTATTTTCTTTTGAGGTTGAACTGCAGCTTTACCATTTGGAGCTTATCAATTTGAGAGTTCCTATTTTTCCACATTCTGACCAACTTTGGGTATACCTCCAAGAGTCAACTGGTCTCTTTACACCCATTATTGCTTAGGTCTCTTTCATCTGGGATGAGCTAGAGAGGGTTTCAAGAATTGGGCTTGAAAAGACACGAAAACTCTTTATAGGGAACAGGTGTGATGGCTAACCCTTCAGGCGCTCAGACTATCTGTTTAAACCACAACAGTAAAGACAACTCTAGGGGTGGAGATGTTTAAGGGGAGAAGCCTTTTTCTATCAAACTCTTTTGCAGCCAGCCTTTGTCCAAACTGCAGTGAGAGAGTGTAGTGAACAAACATCTGGTTTTATTCATATTCTTATTTGCCTTACATCCATTTTTTCATTTTTTTCTGATAAGAGTATAATGACTTCCTCCACTAAATTTTTTCTGTCTTGCACAGCTAAACCTTTTCCTGACTTAAGGAGTCATCACATGGCATGAGCCTGGCAGATAGAAGCAATTATTCTTCTTTCCATAGTACTTTATTTGGAGATGAAAATATGTACACATAGGGAATTTTCCTGGAACTGCCATATTTGGAGTACTGAAATTAACTGCAATTCTAAAGCCTGGAAAATATGCGTAAATAAAACCTATGAAGAAATCATCTAGAAGGAGCAGTAGAGAACACATATTGAAGACATGTCAATAAATCAATACCTGGTTCGTAATAAGAGATGCCATAATATTAATAAAAACACTGCTAACAGTGAAACACAATATTCTTAAGGCATATTTAATCACTGTCAGAAAGTGATCACTGATGGAACTGAAGTTCCTTTATTCCCTGATTTTTCTTCCATTTGAGTGGGGACAGTCTTTTCCAGAGCACAAGTCAGGTGGATGCTCAAGTTAGTATCTGATCAAGTGAAACACTCAGAACAGTAAGAGGGAAAAAAGAAGAAAGGACACAAATGTGTGCAAAAGACAAATTCTAGTATGAATTAGATTGTATAAGGAAACTTCAGGTTAAATCTGCGTTCAAGATGAAATGGTCAATCTTAAATCCAAAATGAGACACAAAAAACAAAGTTCAGACTCTGAGTATACTCAAGACTCAAGTAAGAAACAAAAAATGAAAATGGGCAAGGTAAGAAAGGGTCAAGGAAACTACCAGAATTGAAAGATTCCATACATATTTCCATATGCTGAAGATTCCACATACAAGATTGAGTCAGTGACTCTTGGCAGCATAGTGCAAAGGGTCGTGAAACAAGCACTGGCTCTCTATAATCATCTCTGTAGTATACCTGCATAAAAGTAACAAATACATAAGCCAGCAAAAATAATTTGGAAAATTAGATTCTATATTTAACCATGTGGTAGACTATTAGACTAGTTGCAAGCTCACACTGCACAACAATGCAAGCAACTGGATGAACTGTTTTGATCCCTCCAATTTTTCTAAGTATGTAATTGTGTGAAGTACAAGGAAAGGGAAATCAAAATGACAAAAATCTAGTAAAAAGCAAAAGAAATACTGCAAGATAGGTAGAAATCCCTGGACATAGTAAGAAGATATAGCTTACATCTAAACAGTTAAACAGTTCCAGTTGTTGGTAAAGCCAGTATTCCTAGAGCTGAAGGTGGGAAGTTTTTCAGACTGATAAAAAAATCTTACGATTTAACTTTTTCAAATTACAAACTAGATAAAGAACTTCTCCCCAGACATATTATAGCACACTGCAGAAGATTATAAAAGAAGCTAAAAAGAGAGGTAGATTACATACAAAGTAGTGACAATTAATGAATTGTGACAACTGAATTCTCAACAGTAATGGTACTGACCATTCAATAGTGGAATCGTCCCTTCAAAGACCACTAGAACTGAGTAGGCAGGAAAATAAACTCACTTGTAAAGAACAATGGTGAAACAAAACCTTTCAGACAAACAAAAATAATTTACTATTAACAGCTTCTCAATTGAAGGATTCTAAAAAGACTATATAGATCACACACAAATTCATCTGGTAAGATGAGATGTGAGAGAAAAAAATAGCTAGAGAAAATGATAAATAGATAAATGAATCTAAATAAATATGAACTACAGAAAACAGTATCTAGTTTGGGAGACAAAGTTTTAAAAACAGTATTATTGTAGGAAATGGAAGTTGGGGAAATTAAGTTTAAATTTTCTAATGCCCTTGTTTTATAAGAGGATAAATATACTGATTTTCTATTTTTTTGCAGACATGAATGCTTCTCTTCAGAAGCATTGGTTTTCTCCTCTTATTAGAAATGTGGCAATCTGGACTTCCTTGCCAACTGGAAGTTAGTGTTAGGCATGAAACTCATTTTGGTTAGTGAAATATGAGAGGAGATATTTCCAAGAGGAAGCATTTAAGAACCAGTTTGAGTACCCATTCTCTTTCCTTTGCACCATAACCAATGACTAGTGCTATTCTTGCTGAACCTCCAACAACCTGTAACTCATAGTGAGGATGAAATGAAATCTACATTCTTTCTGAAATTTGGAGTTGTTTGTCTAACAGTATAACTTACTTTCTCTCAAAGAAACAAGTATTCATACCAGAAACAGGAAAATGCATACTGAAGTTAAGAAAGGTATAAGCCAAAACATCCGGTAAAATGTCATCTATTATAAGTTGAGAAACAAATCATGTACCTAATAAAATATTATACAGCTCTAAGGGAAGAAGTTGGAAAACAAAATTTTACCAGTGTATGCTGGTCAATTACTGGTTGCACCTAACTATATGCTAAGTTCAGGAAATTTGTGTATTTGAAAATAGGAATTAAAGGTAGAAAGAATATAAAAATCCATGGGTTCTCCAAGATGGAAGAGAAAATTACTCACCATCCAAAAATGTAAAAGTTAAATGTAAGAATCTCTTTGAGTAACAAAGGCTAGTTGAAACTCAGCTTTGAGGCTGAGGTCAAATTAAAGGTGTGCCTGTTATAACTGTTTTGAAAACCACTAGGTGGACTAAGGGCTTCAGAGCAAAAAGCAATTAAAGGGTATGATATCTAACAAATTGCTTCATTTAGAAAAAATAATTCAGGGTAAAGAACTAAGGAATATGTATTTCCCAGTGGCATCTAATGGACTCAAGTTACCTGAAATCCCATCAAAGAGTGAAGGGATATAGGGATATATGAGAGAAGAGAAATATTCTAAGGAAGAACATCTTATAAAGAACTACAGAACTACAGACACGTACAACTGATTAGAATCAAATAGCAAAACTACTAAGTTTTGGGATGAAGATGAAGCAGGGCAACTAAAGGACTGAGAAAAGTGCAAGGTTCAAATACAGGGTCGGTTGCCTACATTTCTGATGTGGCTAAGGAGAATGGAAAAGGAGTAAGTTTCCAGAAGGTAGTGTCAGGGCCACAGATAACAGTGAAAAAAGAAGTTGTTCTACTCCCTAGATTTAAACAAGGAAACTCTGCCACCCCAAAGATGAAGGACCTTAATTTGTTTCCAAACCAGAATTTCAAATCTGTTCTGGGCCAGTGACTGCTATTTATACCAGCTTTCCTTTAGTAAATGGGAGTCCTTTCCTGGTTGTGTTATGCCTGTCTCATCATTTAAATCATCTGGAACATGTGATGAACACTATTCGTCATTATGGCTTAAAGGGCTTATTTTGAGAGCAACTATGTCAAGATGTGTTGTAGAGATTGCTGTAGTACATCCACCCTCTCCACCACACAGAGGAAATCTCTTAGCTAAACTTTCTAACTAGATGGAACTTTTGATTGCCTGATTTGACGTATAAGTCTAAACTAAATGGGAGAAAAAGTGTGACCCAGATATCTGGTGAATCGAAGAGCAATTGTGGGATTATCTCCTTGCCAACATTTCAAGTTTTCCTCTCCTACTCTCATATAAAAGTGATACCAAGAAACTGAACTGTAGAGACTATATAATAAAGACTGAAAGACTGGATTTAAAATAACCCAATTTTATATTTTTTTATAAATGTCTCACCTAAAACAAGGACAGAGAAAGTATGGAGTCAAAGTATGGGAAAACTAAATGATGAAGTCTGGTGCGATTATACAATATCACTAACTTTAAAGCAAAAAAGCATTTCTAGAGATAAAGTTGGTCACTGCTTAATGACAAAAGGTTAAATCAGGGAAAAATAACAACTCTGTATGTTATATAATTAATATAGTCTCAAAAGATACAAATTCACCACCATTGAGGAAAAGTTAACTAATTTCTCATAGTAAATTAAACAAACCAAGAAATAGTCTAAAAATATGAGTAACAGAACAAGTTTAATGAGAAAGATCATGGACACTATATTCAACTGCTGCACAGTATATTCATGTGTATAAAAAAAGTCAGTACATTTCAAAGAACTGGCAGCTTATAGGACATTTAACTGACAAGCATAAACTTAAGTTTAAATTAACAAATAGAAACAGTCCCACATGTCTCAAAATTTAAAAACTGTGGGTCAAAATAACATCACAAAATAACAATTGAATGACGAAGAATGTCTATTTTAGATTTGTGAGAGGCTGTTGGAGTCTTTGAGAAAAATGGGTAATTGTATATTCCTAAGCAAAAAAGAGGCTCAAACATATTGACTAAACATTCCAACCTAAGACATTATGGAAAAAATTAAGAATAATAAGGAAAGATACAATCAATCTTCATTTCAAGGGAGAAATTATATAATTACATGAGAAACCTTAGGTCAGACATGCACATGTGCACTCGCGACACTGCCAATTTTAGATCAGTCAGCATCTTAGCAGCACCTCTGAATTAGCAGGTCCATCCCCATACCTATTAGGCATTAAAAAAAAAAAGGAAGGAAGAAATTCCTAAAGGAATGAGGGGAACAAAAGAGGTCACGAAAAGATGCAAGCAGGACCTCCTTTCAACTGGGCCCAGACTCAGCATGAAATGCCCAGGAGCTCTGCCACATATACTGCAACACAGACTCTTTCAGCCTGGAGTCAAGGGAGAGAGGCCTCTGCACCCCATGTCAGGCACAGGCAGTCACAGCTTACAGACTGGGCCCAAGTGAGTAGTGCCTAACTTCCCAGATTCCTGGGACATTGCTCCAAGCTACCAAAGGTGAGCCTCTGGAAAATGTTGCAGGTGTAAGCCATTAGCAAAGCCCTGGCCCAGAGTTTTGTGCAACGTGAGTGAGACTCCCTCCTTTACCAGTCAATGGGGGAAGAAAGCCACAAAGACGTGGCTGTGGCCCCATGGCAGAACTGCTTACATGAGAGAGGAGAGGAGCTGTGCCAACCAGCTGGGGAAGTCTGCCCCCAGCAGGGAAGGAACTTCATTGCCAGAGGCTGGGAGTTTGGTTTCCAAACCAAGGTATCAGAACGATATAGCACACAAGCAGCACCATGTGACAGACACCGGAAAGGAGCCTGAAGAACCACATCTCACACCTGCCCAGAAACCGAGGAGCTACGGACCGAACACTGACATTGTTTGTTTTGCTCCACCCCTAGTACCATGTAGGTCCACTTATTTTGAAAATGAAATTTGTTCCCTTCTTTTATTTCTCCAGGATTCTGACTGATCAAACTCCCTAGGATTCAAGAGAAAAGAAATTAAGACTTCACATGTTGATGACAGAATAAGGTCACCCAGCATAAGAGAATGTGGAATAGGAGGTATGTCAAAAATTGTCAGATTTTTTAATATATAAATCATATATATATACAACACTTGTGTATACATGCGTATATACACATAGTACCTTTTTCCCTACCCCAAAGAATGACAGTATTAGTAAATGAGTCTGAATGAATTCTTAGTTCCTCTTCCCTTGAACGCATACTCAGTTGGCTTTAGTGGTTTCCATGTAACCAATAAAATGCAGCAAAAATGAATCTGAGTACTTCCAAATCCAGATTTAAAAAAAAAAATCCATCAGATTGAATTTTTGTATTCCTCTGCACTCTACATTTATTGCAACACTATTTACAAATGCCAAGCTATGAAAACAACTGGTGTTCAAAACAAATGAGTGAGTTAGGAAGAAGTAGTAAATATACAAAATGGAATACTTCTCTGCTATTTAAAATGATAAACTCCTGCCATTTGACACAACATAGGAGGAACAAGAGGTGATTGTGCTAAGTAAAATAAACCAGAAGAAGAAAGATAAATACCCAATGATGTCACCTATGTGTAGATTATAGAGAAACAAAACAAAGGGTCAGATAATGCCTTCCCGCAGCCTCCGAGTTTGCGGTCTTGTACAGATAAGCCCCTCCAGGCAAAAGCAATCGATCTATTGCAACGTACTCAAGAGGTCCGTCCGCAAAGCGCAGCCCCGATAGTTTGGTTCCGGAAAGCCGGCGAGTAGTTGGGATTGAGAGACTTGGACTCCAAGCAAAGGTCATGACGGCTCAGGTACACGCATGTTCCAGGTTTTGACTGACGTCTTCATACAAAACCCCCATACACAAAGACAACAGATTTTTTTTAAAGTTACTTTGGAGTTAGTGCTCTAACCTTTCTGGCATTTTGTGAAATGGGAAGGTTGCCATCTTTAAAAAAAAGTTGCTCCAAAAGGTTAGCTTGAATGGTGATCCCTATGTTGTCTTTCCATCTGCGAACTATTAATATATGTGATTTTACCGTGAAAAAAACCCATCTTCAGTCATTTATGAATGCTTATTTCCCATTCATTCAACAACCATTCAGTACCCCTTCTTGTGGGTCATTAAAAAGATGGAGGCTAACAAAGATGAAAAGATAGGATTCCGGCTTTAAAGAGGGTGGCAATCTAATGGGCACCATGAATTTGGTTCCCACACATTTTGGGAACATGTGCCACTTCTCAGGGTGAGTTGAGAAAGCCTCACCTGGGAACTGTTTGAGATGACCAAATAGTATAGAGACGACCCAGAGAAACTTTTCCTGGGACATAGGAAAAGGGTGAAGACAAGAAACTTCGTTGTGGTTTTCAAGTCTATCTTTGACTCTTCTGAATGTTATCTAAGTGGTATTTGATGATGCTTTTGCCTACAGTATTCACTCAGATTTTCTTAGCAAGGAATTTCAGGTCTTTTGTAATATGACTTTGACCTGCCACTGTCTTCCATCCACTCCCTAGTCCTTGAGGAGACACCATGCCCAGGTAGTCCACGAACTTCCACAACTTCAGAACACAGCGCTAGGGAAATCAGGTTTGTGAGCCTCTTCTATTCTGTGGTTAATCTCTCAGCACCACTTTTGACTCCGGAAGTAATGCAAAGCATTCCGTTCATAGTCTATTATTTTTAGTGTATAAAACCATTGCCTTTACTGGAATGAAAGCAACATGAAAAGATACTGTCTAGATGTCCGGATGAGAGCTGAACTCAAAGCATGAAGGCAGAAGGAAAGAGTTGGAGAAAGTGAATACAGTCCAACTCAGTTGTTGACTGGCTCTGGTTCAGAGCACCAGATGTGGAAAACCTCCAAATCTGCAGTTTCTTATGTCTCACTTGGTGGGTCAAGGTTTTAGGTGACTCTTGTTCCGTAGGCATCAGTCACTTCTCAAGGTGGCAGCTTTGCAGAGGTTGCAGTAGCTGAAATAGCCCAGTGGATTCACCCAGTCAGAATTCCTGGACTGACAGTATCAATAGGCAGCCTGTGGACAGAGCAAGATTCCTAATTCTGGAAACAGGAAATTGGCAGAGGCACAATAGGTAGAGGCACAAATTTCAGTGGTGTGTGGTCTTAGCGTGCCCTCTGGTGGTTATAGGCAAGGTTTACCCACACCAGGATGGTTTCTTTTTCTTTCTTTTTAAAAAATAATTTTTATATATATATATATATTTCATATCATTTTGATCCCTCGGGGTCACCCACCACCTCCCCTCCATGACCACTCCAGCTGGTCTCCACTCTCCCGTTGAGTACTTTCATTTGATCGACCATATCCAGGATGGTTTCTGCTGGGAGAAAGCACAGACCTAAGTTACACCTTTCAACCTCTTTATCTTTGAAGTTTATTCTCCACTCTTAAGATCAAAAAGAAACCAAAAATCCTATTTCAATTTTCCCCATTTCTATCATTTGATGACACTTCCATTAAGTTAAACATCGTTTAAAATTTGTTTAAAGGTCAAAAGGCAAAAAACCAAACCAAACAGAACTTTTTAAAAATTGGATTTTCTGAAACAATGACAGGACAAAAAAATCTATCATCTGTAAGTAGATTTTTCATTTACTAGTAAGTAGTAATAATAGGTGCTTCCCTATCAAGAATCTTTCCTTGAATAATTGAACAAACAATTCTAGTTCCGGAAACTGACAGTTGCATAGCTTGTAGCATCATAACCTCTGCTTCCATCTTCACATGCCACCGCCTCCTTTCCATGTGTGTCTGTGTGCCTGCTTGTATTTTTAGAAGCAGAATAGGTGGCTCGTGCCTGTAAGCTTCAGCCTATGAAGCGGCCGGGGCTAGGGATCACGGTTCCAGTCCCGCCTGGGGCCCATAGCAAGACCTAGTTCTAAAAAAATAGCTGGGTGTGGTGGTGCGCACCTGTAGTCCCAGCTACCTGGGAAGCTGAGGCTGGGGATTGCTTGAGTCTGGTACCCTGGGCAACGAGAGCCTGTGGTTCCATGGGCAAAAATAGCGAGACCTAGTCTCAAAAAAAAAAAAAAAAAAAAGCAGAATAGGAATTACTAATCACCCCACACACATCATAATCCTTCCTGTCCCCTTGTCTCTGTCCCTGCCTCCTTTCCTCTTAACCTCAGAGCCTTCAGGATGTTTTGATTTGCTCTTTTGTTGACGATTTTATCTATCTTCATGAGATACTGCTCTATAATTGCCCTTTCTTGTTAAATAGCATCTACTTTTTACCAGCCTCCTAGAATGACTCAAGAAGTATTTCCTACACTTCTGTTTTCCAGGAGAAATTGTAGAGAATTGATCAAATTTTTCCTTAAATGTTTGCAGAATTCACTAGTGAACCTGTTTGTGCTTGTTGCTTTGTCTTAGTTTATTGATTGAGCCAGGCGTGGTGTGGTGTGGTGCACGCCTGCTGTCCAAGCGCTGGGAGGCAAGAGGCTTGGGATTCAAGACTACCTGGGCAACATAGTGAGACCTAGTCTTGAAAAAAGCAGTTGGTCGCCATGGTGGGAGCCTGTAATCCCAGCTACCTGGGAGGCTGAAGCTGGGGATTGCTTGAGTCCACGGTACCCCAGTCAACACAGTGAGACCTAGTCTCAAAAAAAAAGCTTACTGATCACTGATTCATTTTATTTAAAGAAGTTTATTCATCATTGATTGAATTTACTTAACAGATGTGGTCTAGTCAGGTTATCTATTTGTTATTTAAGTTTATCAGATTATGTCTTTCAGGGAACAGATTCATCTAGGTTATCCAATTTGTGGGCAGAGTTGTTATAACATTGTTTCATTATCCTTATACCTGTGGGTTCTTAAGTGATGAACCCCTTTCCACCTCTGATATTAATAGTTTTCTTAATATGAAAAATTAGAGATTTAATTTTATTAAACTTTTAAAGGAGCCACTTTTGGTTTTATTGGTTTTCTCTACAGATTTTTCATCTAATTTTTATGAGTTCTTATATTGTTAGCTTTCCTTTTTCTAGCTTCCAAAAGTAGATTAATATTTTTTTCCTGCTTTCTAATGTACATTCAATGACATAAATTTTCCTTAAATCATCATCACTGCATCCAACACATTTTGATAAACTGCATTTTAAACTTTACTTCAAAATATTTTAAACTTCTCAGCTTCTTTGACACTTCAGGTTTGTCATTTAAAACTGTCTCGATTAGCCGGGCACGGTGGCTCGTGCCTGTAAAGCTTCAGCCTATGAAGCGGCCGAGGCTAGGAATCGCGGTTTGAGTCACGCCTGGGGCCCGTAGCGAGACCAAGTTCCAAAAAATAGCTGGGCGTGGTGGTGCGCGCCTGTAATCCCAGCTACCTGGGAAGCTGAGGCTGGGGATTGCTTGAG
>PVHY01015151.1:8207-36868 GCA_004024945.1 Uropsilus gracilis
GGGGGGGGGGGGGGAGAAGGTCAGGGTGCCGGTGCGGAGGGCTAGGGCCTCATCGGGGAAGCTCAGTCTTTTTGGTTTTCTAGGTGCTGATGTGGTGCAGGTTTGGAGAGAAGTTAGTTGTCTCTTGTGTGTTTCTGTGGAGGAATCTCCTAGGCATGGTGTGTAACCAGATTGCTTAGAAGTTGCTGTGAACCTTTCTGTTCTGAAATTGCATGGTTAGCAATGCCTCCAGTGGAGAGAGAAGGTCATTGTCCTAGGTCATGTTTGTGCTGAGGGGAAGGTGAGTTTGATGATTGCTGGGTTCAGCCAGTACCCGGTGCTTAGAAGAGGAACGTGTTCTTATGCCCTAGAACTGACTATCCATTGATTCAGCAAGCAGAGCGGTCCAACTGTCAGGGAAGCCTAAATTTCAGAGAACCAGTGACCAATTGTACAAGATTAGGTGGATTCCATGCCTGTGATGTCTCTGCAGTGGCTGAGTATTGGCCTCTGGTCTCTTCTTTAGCCCCTGAGGGGGAGGGAAAAGGAAAAAGCTACAATGATACCTGTCAGTTTAGCTGGCTCCTTCTGAGGTTGTTGAAATGCTTGCAGGGTGAAAAGGTTAAAACTATTGATCCATGAGACTCTTTATCTGTAATTTTCATCTAGGCCTTTTCCATCTTCCCGGGGATGGGCAGGAGCTGGCAAGACTCCTTCTGTCGTAAGACCATCTAGATGTTCCAATTGGGTCTGGAAAAAAATGAGATCATTTCGAGTTTGCCATGACTTCTCGGAACTGCCTTCGGAACACCTTCCCTTCATATCTGCACCTCTGCAAGCATAAACACCTCTCCCCAAACCAAACACAGGCCGAAGGCAGGATTTCTCTTCCTGGGACAATCAGACAAGAAGTGTTTGTGGCTCCTCACAGGATACTAACAGGCTCTAAGTTTAGCTCAGATTTGCAGATTGCACTGGCGATATGCTGTTAGTAAGGAGAGGCAAACTGAAGAGACACGCTGCAGTCAGTTAACTGGCTGAACGTGGAGGAAGCCCCCTTGTGTTTGATTGCTGAGATTCTTCTGCAGTTAGCTGGAGGGTGTGGAGGCCTTCCTCCCGATGTAATACACAAAGCAAAATAACACCCCGCCCAGCTTGCACCCCAGAGCAGCCCCCCACTATTAATGTTTCCCTCCAGGCTCAGGATTATGTCGCCCCAACTGCTACTTGGTTTCAGATCCCTGGTCCATACATAGTAGGCGGTCACGTGGTGAACGGGCCAGGAAAGCTGTTGGCGAGAGCCTCCTCTACGGCAGGCAAGCTGCCGATTTTGCAGATGAAAAATGGTGGCTTGGGGCGAAAGGGCTAAAGCTTTGGTGCAATGGCTGGCTGTTTAGGCCTTGGCCTATTCCCGAGTCTGGAGCTCTTCAGAGCATACCTAAGGCGTGCGGAGCACGGTGGGAACTGATTCTAGAAAGCGGTGTTTCTCTTGCCTGAGTCCCCCAGGAGACACAGAGATGGGAAGGCGCCAGGGTCTCCTCTCCGAGCCTGCGCCCAGACCCAGGCTGGAGTGTGAGCTTGGGTAGGGTGGCTGTGAGGTAGGCGGCTCCATCTGCCTGTGCTTTTGTGGAAATCATTTAATTTGCGATATACTGACACGCTGTGGTTTCCTTCTTTCTCCACCTACCAGTCCCCTGTAACCGACCACCTGGCTGTCCCCTGTCCCCTCTCCTCTGCTCCTGGGTGTCCTGAAGGAAAGATGCTTGTGAGCT
Organism: Uropsilus gracilis; assembly: GCA_004024945.1. Lineage (NCBI taxonomy): Eukaryota > Metazoa > Chordata > Mammalia > Eulipotyphla > Talpidae > Uropsilus > Uropsilus gracilis. The sequence goes on from PVHY01015151.1 coordinate 9,959, forward strand.
CTGTCCACTTGCCCTTGCTCCTGACACACACACAGTGCCTGCAGTCTTCCTGTGACTGACGGCGGGGGGGTGGGGTGGGGAGGACACACACGACGCCTTTCATAGGTTGAGGGAGCCCCGGTGTCCCTGAGGCTGGGTGACTGCAAACTTGGCAGCCCCCCCCCTAATTATAGGAACTAGACAAGTTCACCCAAAGTTCAGAAGACTCCTCAAAGAGCAGGGCTCACCTTGCGCTGTGTGTGCGCGGCCTGGGGACTCTCGTAAAAGCGCCGTCTGCGTTTAATTATGTCCAGGTAGCCCTGCAGTTCGGGGTGAGCCGGCGGGGCCAGCACGGGTCTGCTGGGAGAGGCCCCCGGCTGCCAAGCAGGACTCCTGACTCTGCTGGCTCTTGGCGTATGTCTCCCTGGCCATAGTTTCTAAGTGGTTTTTCTTTTCCTGTCTAGTTTAAGTGGGTGAAAAAAAAAATCAATGGAGTGCCTTCCGAGCTGTGTGTCTTTGTTTGCTTTCTTTGCCTCCAAGAATTTGGACAGCAGTAAAAGGACCAGCTTGTGCTGCTCGCTCGTGGCCGCCTGGCTCCTGGAGGTGGAGGACAGGTTTGCCAGCCAGCCCTCCTTTGGCGGCCTCCTTCCTCAGGGCTGCTCCGGCCTCTGGGGTGGGGTGGGGTGGGGGGTCTGACCAGAAGAGGCGTTTCTGAGCAGGTGCGCCTCCCTTGGTAAGGAGAGGCATGATGAGCAGGAGCCCCTGGGAATCTTGAGTCTGTGCTTGGGGGAGTTCATCCTGGGCTTGGGCTTGGTGGGCAGATGGGGCACCCCAGGGCCCCTGTACCATGCCAGCATCTCCATTCCCAGCCTTTTCTCGGGCCTAAGTCCGAGGAGAAGTGTCTTTAGTCCACTGCACTACCAGGCAGCTCTATTGCAAAATATACACTCCTGTGCTGGACACTCCTGTGCTGGACACTCTTGTGCTGGACACTCCTGTGCTGGACACTCCTGTGCTGGACACGGGCGTTTGGTCAAGAGGGCAAGTTTTGCACTCAGGACTTTGACAATTCAAGAGTTAAAATTGCAGTGAAACAGCATTGAAGTAAGCGAATGAACCTAGATAAGGAACCCAACGGACAGCTCTAGAATACTTGGCTGTGCTTGACTGAGTTGTAACGCAGCAATCCCATCCAATGGGATTTTCTCCCATCGTAGAAATTATCTGGTACCTTTTCACTTGTGCCGTGTGACTGCTGAGCGCCTGACACGCGGATGGTACCGCCGAGAACCTGGGTTTTTAATTCAGTCATCTCCAGCATCTGAACAGACACAGTCGTCTGTGAGTCAGGGCGCCCTGCAGGACACACAGGCCGTGGAGAGCAATGCCACCGAATGTAAACCCTGCTCTTTGCAACACTGCTTCTTGCCCACTGCCTACCCCCTACCCCATCGTTTCCTCTGAACCTCTCCTGTTGAAACTCTGGAGCTGTTGATCCAGAGGGTTTTCAATCAGGCCGGCAACTTAGTTCATCTCCCTGAGCCTCAGTTTCCCTCTTCTGTAAGATGGGTCTAATAAAGCTCTTGTGGGTGCAGCGAGTTCTGGAATGAGTTTGTGAAGGGGGTCTCACACTGCTGCCCACCTAGGCTCCCACATTAGCTGCTGCCTTTACCTGTCTCTAGGTTTTGGGAACGCTGTCTCCTGACCTCCTCAAATCTGTGTAGTAATTATCTCCGCCACTTTTTCGGGCCAATGCTACCCCACCCTTGGCGGAGCTGTATTTAGAGTTTGCAGTGCGGTTACAGGAAATGGAGAAAAGAAGTGTTTTTTTCTGGCTAAGTAAATCCCACCCGAGTTCATTATAACCTCATCTAGCTCTTCGGGGCCTATTTGCATTCTCTATTTGCAAACCTAGCTCATTCTAAAGGGGATGGGGAGGGCAGGGAGGCGGCCTGCCTGGGGTCTTCGGGGTGTTTATTTTAATGCTTTAAGAATAAAGTTCAAGGCCGGGCACAGTGGCTCGTGCCTGTAAGCTTCAGCCTATGAAGTGGCCGGGGCTAGGGATCGCGGTTCGAGTCCCGCCTGGGGCCTGTAGTAAGACCTAGTTCCAAAAAAATAGCTGGGCATGGTGGCGCACACCTGTAATCCCAGCTACCTGGGAAGCTGAGGCTGGGGATTACTTGAGTCTGTGGTACCCCGGGCAACGTGAGCCTGAGGTCCCACGGGCAAAAATAGCGAGACCTCGTCTCAAAAAAAAAAAAAAAAGTTCAGTGCTTGAGGTTGGGGAGGGGCAGGCTGGCTTTGCCCAGGTCCTGTGTCTCTCTCTGCACAGTTAGGGTCTCCCTCCTTCTTCTACAGTGACCGCCAGGGAAAGTTGCTTCCTGTGCCCAGCTGGTAGCAGCTGCTGCTTCCTGAGCTTCTGCCCCTTCCCAAGACTCGGTTGGTTCCCTGTGGGTTCTACCTGCTTCCCTGCAGGCCCACCTGCATTCTAGCCCCTACTGGTGGTCCAACAGCCTGTCCTGTGACCAGTGCTCCCTACCTCCGGGGCCTGACTTCTTTGAACCCTGCACTCCTCATCCTCCTCCCTGTGCCTGCCTGGGACCCCCTCTTACCATTGTTACCTGTGGAAATCTTTCTCAGCCTTCCAAGTCCCACCAGAAATTGACCTCCTTGAGCCACCTGGCCTGAAACCCTGTGGCCTTGACAGTTCTTTGTTGATTCCGCTTAGTGTTTATTAGCTGCCTCTTCGCTTCCTATTGCTCTGGGCAAGTTACTCAGCCTCCCTGAACCGTGTGTGTCTGTATGTGTGTGTGTCTGTGTATCTGTGTCTGTGTATCTGTGTCTGTGTCTGTGTGACTATGTGTGTGTCTGTGTGCGTGTGTCTCTGTGTGTGTGTCTGTGTGTCTCTGTATCTGTGTGTCTGTGTGTGGGTCTGTGTCTGTGTGTCTGTCTGTGTCTGTCTGTGTCTGAGTGTGTGTCTGAGTGTGTCTGTGAGTGTGTGTCTGTGACTGTGTGTGTCTGTGTGTGTGTCTGTGTCTGAGTGTGTCTGTGTGTGTCTGTGTGTATAATGCTGCCTAGAGTTGCTGAGGGTTATGCAAAATTAAAGGACTTGGCTTGAGGTAAGTGCTGAGTAAAATGCACTTGTGTCTCTTAAGGCCTGGTAATTCCTAGCAGGACACCCTCCGATGTCTCGGCAAACACAAGAAACCTTGTCTTCACTTAGATAATGCAATAACGACAAGGGCGATTTGCTTTCAGCTTTCAACTTTCAACAGAGAGGTAATTTGAGAGAAGGCAGCACGTGTATCAGCAAATAGGGTGACCTGCGTGCTGTGTGCAGGGCGCTGCTGAGTGGGGAGCCCCGCCTAGAGCGAGGCAGACACACAGACCTTGCCCTGCGGTTGTTCACTGTGGCAGAGGAATCGAGGGATGATGAGTAATTGCAGGCTGGCACAAGGTTTTGTGGGGGCCATGGGAGGGATGGGAGGACATGGGGGGGGGGTTTGATACAAGTGGAGCCCAGCTCAGGATCAATGTGACTATTAGCATGTATTTATACAGCACATGGCGGCTCTATTCTAAGTGCTATACGAATAGACTCTTACGCATGCTTTTAATAATGCGTAACCTTTCAAAATTAAAATGTAGTTTGAAAGGAAGATAACGTGTCAGTTTCGGGTGGACACAGACATATTCAATAACAAATAGAGAACCCCTACCCTCCCAACTCCCCAGTGAGGGTGTGGCTGCTGTATTCCCATTTCACAGATGGAAAGACTGAGGTACAGAGGGTTCAGCCACTGCTTAGCTCACAGCCTAGTTCCAGCTGGGACTGGGGCCCTGCATTCTGACTCCCAGCCCCCTGCTGAGCTGTCTCTTACCCAGGGCACTTGAGATTTCCTTTCAGATTCTGGGATGGCTCTGTTCATTGATCTCTGTGATAGCTGGAGGAGCTGCACCTTTTGGACTCCGGATGAACAAGATAAAGCTTAAAAGTCTAGTATCTTCTGAGCTGCTGCTGGAAGCCCAGGGCTGCAGGCTACTAAAGGAGTTTAACCAGACAGGAGATTGTGGGTGGGTACCTTCGATGGTCAGGGGAGTGGACGGGGTGTGAGACTCAGTTGCGTGATGTGGCAAGCACACAACGGGTTTGGTTTTGCTGGAGAAACCTCCAGGTCCAGATGGCCCTGGCGCCGGCCTCTGCACCCCACATGGTTGAGTGCAAAACAGGAAGGGGAGTTTGCTGACCAAGGCTGGAAACGCTCTGAGAGGTGCTCCCTGGAGGGAGGAGGACTCCACTGGACTTCCAGGCCAGCTGGGGGGGGGAGGGCTGGCTCACCCCTGCCCATTAAGGAAGTCTTTGAGTTTGGTTTAATGGTCACTCTTTGTTTTGAAGTGATTGTTTACTGAGCCTTCAAAGCCAGCTCGCTACCAGGATGTGATCTGGGGCCTGAATAATTGGATGAGGCACCCCAATAGGAAGCAAGTAGCGGGGAGCAGCGCCAGGAGCAGCTGATGACCAAAACCTTTGGCTCTGAGCACTGAGCACTGCAAGCTGCTGCTGGATGGGCCAGGCCTGCCTTGCAAGCAGAAGTAGACCTGGAGTCAGGGTCCCCAGGAACCTGGCCTCCTTGCCGTTGAGCTGGCCTTAATTGGGGACATCCTAATTAAGTCACTGAGGAGGAAACTTTCTCCTAAAAAAACAAAAAAATTAACATGTTTTGAGAGCATTTCATGAGGGATTACTTTCATTAACTTATGAAAGTGAAAAAAAAATTGCTTCTACCCACTTGGTTACAAAGTGGGTTATATGCACACATTTTAGGCAGAGACTCATGTGGCCTGCCTTGTGGCAGCAACTTCTTTTTCCTTTTAACCTGTCTCTTGTACTGCCTTTCCGTGCATGGAATTGGTCAGTTTTAATGACTGTGTGGTGTTCTAGTGTGTTGTGTGTCTACAGTTAATTCCTTAAGTGCTGGGGATGTAGCAGGAGTTAAAGTGGTCACACAACCTGCTGTCCTGGAACTTACATTCTAGAGGGTTGAAGGAGGGGATCTGGGGAGCACAAGGAACAGACTGAGGAAGTTCATTCTCTTGTTTATTGGAAGGATGAAGTGCAGTAGGGGTGGGAGGTGGAGGGTGGGGTGAAGTAAGGAGGGTGTTGTTCTTAAACGTGGGGGGGAGGGTTAGGGAAGGACTTCCAGAGGACGTGACAATTGCACAGCTGCTTTAAGAATGTTCCAGGCCCAAGAAGAGCATGTGCAAAGGCCCTGAGGTGAGAGCCGCTTCATACTGGTTTGCTGTTAGGCTTCATCCAGTTTCGCAGCAACACTGTAGTGACTTAGAGCCTCATCAGACATCCATTGACATCTTCTCCTGAAGGATGCGCCCTGGGTCAGAGAGACAGATACAGAAATACAGATACAGAGATACAGAAAAGTCCTTTGCAGGACTTTTCCAACCAACCATTGTACAGTGCCGACCAAACAGGCGTATCCTGTTTGACATTCACAGTCCAGGTGTGAGTACTTACCACTGGGGGTTACTGCTCAGGCACTGAACCTGGACAGCGGGGCTGAGGAATTGCTGAAGCCTCTGCTTTAAGGCTTCAGAGGGAAGGGCCGCTTAGCAAGTGTGGTGATTCCCAGATCTTGTAGTAGGGAGTTTTTGCCAGTGTGAGTGCCTGCTGGGGAGTGTGTGAGATATAGATTGCCAGCCGCCCCCCCCCCCTTGCTGCCTTGGGGTGGGACTCCAGCATTGGTGGCACCAGAAGGTAAACCTTGTGTGCCTCTGATAGTGTTGAGATTACATCTTGAGTTAGGTGCCTGGGGGCTTGGCCCCCAGCCAGTTGTGGAGTTAGGTCTCCCTGCTTTCCTTTGCCCCCATCCACCCTCCCAATCACCTGAATGTCTTCCCTGTGAGCAAAGGACCCCCCAGGCCTCCATGTGGATCCCTTTGCTAATTCCACTTCTCACAGGGAGGGCTTGTGTCCCTTCCTTTCTGGCCAGTTACATTCTTTCATCCTTCAGGCCCCGGGTGAGGCGTGCCCCTGCCCCCAGCTTGCTCTGTCCTTCTCTTAGGCTGCGGTGCAGTATCCTCAGAAGACGGGGAGGGAGGTTTGTGGGTGGTATTCCTGCCAGTCTGGCTGCTGCCATGCTTTGGCCTCTTATCTGGGTGTGACCTGCGCCAGCTGGGTGCCTGTGCACAGTAGGTGCTGATGACATGCTGTGTGTCAGGGAGGCTGGCCTTGGACCCACTGGCCAGCAGTGGCCGGTGTTCGTGAGCTCTACGTGCTTGCCAGCCTTCTGAGCACTTCTGCCATGTCATTTACTCTCATTACCACTCTTTGAGGTCTGCAATCCAGGAGGGGAGGGGCAGTGACTAAGTCACTTAGGCCACCTGGGGGGCAGATCTGAAGTGGGGCCGGCCAGGCCTGCTCTTACCCAGAAGGCCTCACGACTGTCAGATTGGCACATTCTGGAGCCTCTGGCCAGGCAGAGAGAATGACAGTCAGCAGACCTGTCCAGTGACAGAAGCAGTGGCTGCGGAAGGGACAAACGCAGCCCTTGTGCTTTGGGGTGACACCCACCTGGGTATCATCTCTAGCTGCCCGGTGGGACCTGGGGGTGGTGGGGGTAGGTGGATATTTATTTGGGGGGAGGGGTGGGAGGCTGTTTAGTGGAGCACAGCAGTACACACCAGGTATGCACAGGGTGGGGAGACCTCTGCTCTGGGGTGGAGCAGGCAAGCCTGGGAGCGGTCACAAGTTAGACGGAAGTAAGCAGTGGACCCAGAGGTGCTCACTATCCATGTTGGGGGCACGGGTGCCTATGTGTCTGCTTGGGGTGGTGGGAGAGGGCCCCTAAGAGGAACTGGTCTTTAAAATGCAGAAGCAATTCAGGAGCTGGGTGGAGGCAAATCCGGGAGTTTGCTGGCTGCTGGGGAGAGGGGTGGGTGAGCTTGGGTGTGCAAATGAGAGGCGGTGCTGGTAGTTCTTCCCCTGTTCCCAGGGTGTGCTGATCCCCAAGTGTTTTGCTTATGTTCGTTATCTTGTGGACATTTCGATGCAGGACTAGCAGAGGTTGGACTCTGTCACGCGGGACAAAGGTTAGAGGGAGGCGGGTGGACAGTTGTTATTCTGGGGAAGCTTAAACATACACAGATGTTTCTTATGAGCATTCAGGTGAGCATCCAGCCCCCCAGGTGAGGCAGGCGTACAGGTGTTCGTTTCAGTGTCTGAAGTGAATCCATGGAGCAGTTTATTTTAAAAAGACATGGACAGATTAGCAGCAGCGATGCAAATAAGCAGGGTGCGAGGGCAGCCCCCCTTGCGTGACCTGAGGGAACTTAACTTTGCCTCTTTCCCTGGGGTGTGGCACCTCTGCATGCTCAAGCACCTTGTTAGTAGGAACCGGTGTGCCTAACAGTCTTGAACTTGGAAAGGCACTTGGACTCACTGGTGCGAGAGTGTTCTTAGGAAAGCGTGTAGTCCTCAGATGCCAGGTGGCTGCCAGGAGTCTGGTGATCCACTCTTTCCCGCCTCCCCCCTCTCCTGGTGGAGGACTACCTGCTATAACCCAGAGACACGTGGTGGAGAAGGTGCCCGGAGAAGTTTCGGGAAATGAAGGAGAGATGTGTATTGTTTTCAAAGAAACATGGAGCAAGGAACACACACCCCAGCTTGACCATAGTGAGAAGAGAGCCTGGGGCCAAGCCACATCTGGTGACACCCCGACACACCAGGGGCCTTGTCACAGCGAGGCCGGTCCCATCCAGTGCTGGTGACATCCCGTTTCCTGGATGGGTGACAGGGACCAGTGCGGAAATTTTAATTCTTAATTTTTTAAATTAAATTCATTTAAAATTAAGTGTTTTAGTTTTCGATTTTCTTTGGGGGGGAATTTGAATTTAAGTCCACAGACATGCTTATTAGTCAGAAACCTCACCTTATGCCCCTTGGAAGATACTGGTGTTTGACTTGTTGAGTTGTTTTTGTTTTCCAAGCGGAGACCTACCCCCATGTCAGCACACGGAGGGCAAGGAGCAGACTGGCTGTGCCCGCCAGCAGTGGGGGCTGTGGACTCCAAGGGTGCCATTTGGGAGGGAGAGGCTGGAGGGAGGGAGCACCTTTTGTGGTCAAATCTGCCTTTTCATAGGCGTGTTTATTGCTTGGTGAGGTTGGGCAAGTGGCTGAGGGTGGGCAGCGAGGAAGCAACCATTGATTATCCCCAAGGCTGTCATCCACTTGATGGACAGGGATAATTAGTGGATTAGGCAAGCCCCAATCAGAGAAGAAAAGCCCAGGAATGGTTTTTATGATGGATGGGCTTACTCAGGGCCTTTCATCTGGGGATCTTAGAAGTCCGTCATCTGGCAGGATGGGGTGGGGAAGGGTGGTTTGGGGGACAAAGCTGTGGCAGGCATCCATGGGCCCGCCCTGCCCTTCCTGGTGTGCGCACCTAGGGAGCCTGACTCCCGCCGGGCGGGGCAGACGCAGGGAGTCCAGAGCCCTTCTGCTTGGGCCAGAAGGCGCCAGCTTCTGCAGCCTGGTTTTCTATTCTCCTGAGGTCCAAGTTCACCCAGGGGTGTGCCTGAATGGAGAAGGGAGGGGGGCTGTGGGCCCAGCCCCTCACTCTCTCCCTGCTGAGGTTCCTGCAGACCTGGGGGGCTGCCAGCAGGGGTGGCGGCTGCAGTAACTGCCTGTAGAGATACTTTGGAGACACCCTGACCTGGTAGAAGTGGATCTCTTTAGTGCCCCCCATAAACCTGGGGCGGAGATAACCTCACCCCGAATCATGTGATGACAGTCGCTGTATGCATTTTTGGTGGTTTCTTTCTGTGGGGCCTTTGCTACAACAAAGGATTCTCTTTGTGTTCCATGTCTCTCTTGCAAGGCTGAGGTCCTTATTTCTAGGGTGACCTTACCATCCCCCCTGGGGATAGTTCCTATCAGGTTTAAGGTATTTGGGGAGCCCTGCCCCACAATGTCCGGCTTTAGGATCCAGATGTCACACAGGCCCTGGTCCTCCCTCCTTTCCCCCTTCAGTTGAATGTTGGGCCACAAAGTCAGGCAAATCTGGGCTCAAATTTGAGCCTAGACTGCGGGAATTCGACCTCTCCTGGCCTCAGTTTCCTCAGCTGTGAAACAGTAGCAGCACCCGCTCCTCAGGGGGTCACAGGAGTGGACTGGGAGTGTGTGGCCAGCCTGGTCAGCATCACGCAGACAGAACATGCAATCCCCAGGCTCCCTCCAGATCAAGGGAGCCTGAACCTGCAAGTTAAAGCTCCAGAAGGGCAGCTGTGCAGCCCAGCGCACCTGTGCTAGGCACATGGTGACGCTGATGAACGTTCATGATGGTGTCGCTTGTCAAGGTGAAAGGGGGCGGGGGGAGGGGCAGGTGTCATCCGTCCAGTTCTGGACCCAAGGTGTAAGTCCTCAGCAGCCCCTGGAAAGCCAGCCTCTCTGGCACCATTGGACAGGCAGAGACCTTTCCGGGGGAACCCCACTCATGGTATCTTCTGCTGAGCCTATTTTATTTTCAGTCCAGCCCGGCTCCTCCTCTTGCACCTTCTCCAGCTCTCTGGCTGCTCTCGAATTGTCCTTCCTCCTCCCTGTGTGGCAGTGTGGGTATCAGATTCCCTCAGCTGTCCCTGAGGTTGTGCTGTCACGGCCGGCTGGGCCGGGAGAGGCAGTTGCTGCATTATTTATGGCGCACTGTTAACCAGCCGTGAGGATGAGTTACACACAGTTTATTCTTCTGCTCCGTGTGTGGGATGCTGTCCTGGGTCTGTTGAACACAACAGAACAAGGCACAGCAGAACTCCAAGCCAGCACGGCCGCAGGCTGGCTCCTGCGCCCTCTGCCAGCTTGGGTCAGTGACCTTCTGGCTCTGGGAAAAGAGGAGGGAGGAGAGAAGGTACCGGGGTGAACCCCCCCCCCTGACTCTGCCTTGAGCGAGGGCTGGGGAAGCTAAGTGACAATTAGGTGGCCCCTAAACTCTGGAGGGCTGAGCCGAGGTGGCTCTTCCCCTGAGAAGTGAAAACATGGCTTCCTTTTCCTCCCCTCGCCCCAGAGGACCAAGCTGTGACTGGTCTGTGCCCCTCAGTCAGGTTCTTGTCGCTGGCTGCTGTGTGACGTTGGCCACCCGCCTGCTTCCACTGCACTGTGTGCGGTGTTGAGACTCGACTTTGCCCTGGAAGGCTTGTTCACGTCCACCCCGTCCACTCTGCTCATCGCTGCGTCTCCCCAGCACCTGCCAGCGACCCTTGAGGGAAGCCTGGTGGTTGTTCTGTGCTTCCCAGCCTATCCTGTCATCCAGAAATGCTCCCCCATCTCCCATCCCTTTGCTTCCAGCTTAGTGGGGGCGCCTCTGCCTCAACCCATGGCCAGTTCAGGATGTGAGGGAGCAGGCATGTCAGGGGCTCTGAATGGGGTGGCCAGGGAGCCTGGGTGGTGATGACCCAACAGGAGTCTCCAAGTTTGTTGCAGCCCCTGAGGGCTAGAAGAGAGGACAGCCAGCAGGGGCTGGGGAGACACGGGGAGGAGGGGGACCCCACTCGGCTGCAGGCTGAAGGAAGCCCCTAGGTCTTGGGAGGATGAGGGGATGGTGGTGCAGCTGGCTGGATAAGGTCTCTGCTCGCGTCAACAGATGGGCTCCCTCTTGTCACTCTCAGATCTGGGCATGATGTCTCAGTTCCACGTTCAGCAGTTTTGGGAGATTCCACACCTCCCTCCCCTCCTTGCAGAGAATCCAGTGGCTCCTGGGGGAGGAGAGTCTGGTCTTCCCTTAGCCCCTTACCTTTGGCCCCGGTGCCCCTGGCGCTGGGCGGCTGTGGTCTTTGATGTCATTGTGTCTGGAGATTGGGAACCTGCCTGCATTTGCAACCACAGCGGGGGTCTGTGTTCAGAGACCCCCGTGGCTCCAGGAGCGAATTCCTCCAAGATAGAGCCCGATCTGCAGTCCAGCCCCGGCTGGACTTGCTGGCCGACTATGCCCCTGAGAACCTTGAAGGCTTGTTTGGGAACAGCTTTTCAAAGCCGCCTTTGCCTTTGCCTTGCTTTCAGTGCCTCGATCTGCAGATTTCTCTGGAAACTTGAGGCGGCCTCCTTTCTGAAGTCCTGAAACACCCCTCTCCATTCTCCTTCCATCTCTCTTCTCCCTTTGGGCCTGTTCTCAGTTCCCTCCTCCTCCCCTTCTGCCACCGCCAAGCTTTTGAATTTCTGTAGTAAAACTAGCTTTCAGGTGGGTAGAAACTTCTTTTCCCCCTTCCTTGAAAGAAACTTAAAAAATCTGGAACAACCTAACGTCACCTTGCCTTTAAATTTTAATAGCATTTACACACTTAGGAAAAAAAAATCTCAACAAGGAGGTTTTTGTCTCCTGTTCTTAGAAGGTTTTTTTTTTTTCCTCTTTTTTTTTTTTTTAGAATCCATTAAATTATAGATTGTCTAAAACAGGTGGGCCTGCCACGCTGATAGACTGTCAAATACCATTAAGTCAGGAGCGAAAGGCTTTTGGAGTCTCCTGACGGAGTGGGTGTCGGGTGGGCGGTAAGCTGCTGCTGCTTTACTCCGTCATCCCCACAGACTCATGAGGGGTGCGCCTTGCCTTACTAATTTGGCAAGGTCTGAAATGAGGCTGAGTGGGGGCAGATAGGGAGCAGTGGAGGTTTTTTTTTTAGGCACGTTCATCGTGGGTTTGAGTACCTCCCCCCCTCCTCCGAGAGACAGGGATTGACACCTAGGCCCGCTGCCTCCTCTCTGCAGCTCCTGTGGTTAGGGAGCAGGGAGGTGCGGAGGGCATCTGTGCCCAGTGGGTTCTGTGCTGGCAGTGGCTCCAGCCCAGGTAGATGGTCTTGACTTCGTGTTGTGTGATGCTTTTTTTTTTTTTCCAATTTTTTAGTATATTTTATTTTAATTATTTTAATTAATTTTTTTATTCTTTTTTAAAAAATTTCTTACATTGATAAATGGTTGCTGGGATGACTCCCTCCCCCATCCCCTGATGGCCCAAGTGTTCACTCAGATGCCTCTCTCGTTGTTTGACTTGTGTTCAGTCCATAGGTCTCTCTTTCTTTTCTGTGGTTGTGTCTATTTGACAGGTGAGGGGCTGTGTTCCTGGTACACAGCATTCTGTGCGTGGAGAATTGTAGTCTTAGCTTTGCCTTGGGCAGCCTGTTCGTGCTTGTTTGAGGTTTAGCAATGTCTCCTCATTGCTGGCTGCCCGTTCCAGTCCATTCTCCCTGTGTATCCGTTGCCTCTTCACCCCACAGCTCTGCCTTCTGGCTTTGGGGGGCCTTGCTCCGAGTTGTTTTCTGTAATGAGGTTTCTCAGTGAGGGTAGGCATCCACCAATGACCTTTGTGGATCATCTCCACTCTCTCCCTTTGCAGATTTGTTGTGGAGCCAATTCCCCAACTCTGTGGACTTCCTCTCCCACAGTGTGTGGAGGGGCTCCTTGTTTTCTCGAGTGGCATATCCCGAAATGGGGTCTTGGTTCATCCATTCCTGACGAGTTTGTAGGTGCACTTCAGTGATAGGTTGTCTCTCCAGTCCATCATGTTCTATGATGACCCTTCTCCTGCGTCCTGCCCAGTTGTATTGACAGGACCCTTCTCTGGTCCCTCACGTGCTGAATGTCGCTGTTTGCAATGTTTGTTTTTCTTATTCCTCCTGAGGACTAAGTGATGTGAGAATGAAATGGCAAGACCTCCCTCCGCGCCCCCCTCCCCCCCCCGCCACATTTTCCCTGACCCTGAGTGGATCTTATTGGCTGGTCTGGTCCCTGTCTCCCGGGCCAGCCCCCGAGTCCCTCTTACCAGCCAGCTTGGTGGCAGAGGGTGCTTGGTGGATGCGCAATGCGCAGTGGGTACAGCTGCCAGCCAGAGGTCGGCTGGCAACTGCGGGCGTGTGCCAATCAGGGCACGCGCGGCCCCCCTAAATTTTATATTTTAAATTGATTGCACACACACAGACACACACATCTATTTTGCATCGTTGTTTTCCCCAAGGTTCTCCTATCGCCTTGTCACCCAGGAACCATCATCTTAATATCTTGTTCTCATCCCTCCCCTGATTTTATCCCCCTCCCCGTCTCTTGCTCTATGCTTCAGTTCTGCTGACAGTTTGAAGTTTCCCTTGTCCTTTGGTTTGTTTGTTTTCCCTGTATCCCACGTATAGGTGAGATCATCTGGTATTTCTTTTTCTTTCTGGCTTATTTCCATGATTATGATTCCTGCCAGGTCCATCCTTGGGATCACAAATGCATCAAATTTGTCTTTTTTGACTGCTGAATGTACCTATACCACAGCTTTCTGATCCATTTATCTGTTTCAGGACATTTGCGTTGTTTCCGTATCCTGGCTATTATAAATAGTGCTGCCATAAACATCTGGGTACAGGTGTCCTTTTCAATCAGTCTTTGTCCTTTGGGGTGTGTTGCTCTTTCTGGACCATCCCTTGTGCCCTTTCCCTGCCCCTCCCTTTTACTCTCAGACCCTGCACAGGGGATTTACTGATGGCCATTGATTTTTGAAAGTGTTTTTTATGTTATCAAATTGTCTGCTAGCTAAATGGTTAGTGTTTTTTGTTTGTTTGTTTGTTTTGGGGTGTGTTGCTCTTTCTGGACCATCCCTTGTGCCCTTTCCCTGCCCCTCCCTTTTACTCTCAGACCCTGCACAGGGGATTTACTGATGGCCATTGATTTTTGAAAGTGTTTTTTATGTTATCAAATTGTCTGCTAGCTAAATGGTTAGTGTTTTTTGTTTGTTTGTTTGTTTTTTTATAACTCTGACTTGCTTTACTACGGATGATTCTTTCACCCGCCCTCCATTTTGCTGCGAATGGCAGCTTTCAGTCTTTACCTCCAGCCAGTGCAATTCCATGGGTGGACAGACCATGTCTTCTTGATCCGCTGGTGGGTCAATGGGCGTTTTGGCCACTTCTGCACTTCCGGCTTATGTCAACAGTGCTGTGTGAGCATTGTGGAGTACAGAGGGCTTCACACTGATGGTTTGTGTTCTGTGGAGAACAGAGACCTGTTCTGAGTGCAGTGTTCTGAGTGCAGTTCTGAGGTCATGTGGCATTTCCATTTCCAGTTGTTTCAGGTGAATGCAGATCGCCTTCTACACTGGCTATGCCAGGTTGCCTGCCCATCAGCATTGTCCTACAACTTCTCTTTCTCTGCATCCTCCCCAGCGCTTCTTGTCGGGGGGTCTTTCCACGCCATCCTCACAGGTCCCTCCCTGTGGTTCTAGCCTGCAGCTCTCATGGAAGCGATGACACCTTTTCATGTCTCTGGGATGCTGGCTGTCTTCTTTGGTGACTGGTCTGTGGCTGTTGCCCTTTTGTTCATTGGATTGCCGTGTTACTGTTGAATGATGCGAGTTTCTCATGGATCTTGGATAATAACTCATGGCTTTGGAGAGTGTTTATGGACTCGTCCAACACCCTGCGGTCCCTGCACCCATGGCATCCAAGGCTGGCTGCACATCAGCTGTGTGTCAGGTCCTGCGCTGAGCACTGGACTTGTCTGACTTCATTTTCCCTCACAGCTGACCTAGAAGCAGCAACTCACCCTTGAGCAGAGGAGGAAGAACGGCTTCCCCACGGGCCATCGCACACGGGCCAGAGATTTGCCCCAGGGGATTGCATCCCACATGCTGTTCCTTCCCCTTCCCTGCAGCCTCTCCGTAGTCAGTGTTCAGGAATGGTGATGGCGCTGTGTGCCCTTACTCCTTATCATTCTGCAGGAACAGGCTGAGACTCTGGCCTTCAGGGCTTGTTCCTTGCTTTCTCCTTAGACCTGAGGTGGATCAGCTCCAGGACCTTCACCAGAGACTCCCTGCACAGGGGTGGTTGGTACCAGGACAGGAGAACCTAGCTCTCCTGTCCTTGTCTTTCGTCCTTGAAGGAGGCTGGCAGGCAACTTCTGGCTTGAACCTGGTGGCTGGTATGTCTGAACATCCTCAGACTTTCCAAGGTGCTTCTTGTGATGTCTTGTGGGTCAGAAGGAGAAGGAATGCCGTTGTGGGGCTGTCATTGGTTGCTTGCTCCCTTGTCTACACAGAGGTCTCCAGTGACCAGCCAGGGAACTCCAGCTTTGATGCTGTCCCCTTTGTAGCTTGCATGGTGATGCAGAAGCGCTGTTCCTACCTGGACCTTATGAGATGCTGGCAGATATGTTAGATGTTATCATTGGGTTCCCCGTGGTGTCTCGGTGGGTCTGCAGTAGTGCCCTGAGCCCTCGGGAAGTGTAAGTTAGTGGGAAATTCTGCTCTGGGGCTGGACATGGCCAGGAGGCACATATGGATGGAGACCTGTTGGCTTCGCCATGCCTGGCTGTGGGGTCAGTGGCCTGGGTATGGTTGCTAAGGGCCCCTGCGAGGAGCCTGTCAGGCAGGTTCCCTGATCACCTTTACCTTCCAGGGCAGCTGGTGGCCTCCAGGGACCTGCGGTCTGTGGTGGCCTCCAAAGCCCCAAAGCAGAGCTGCTAGACACCAGGTGTGAGGCACTGAGGTTTGGGAGGAGTGTCAAGTCACCAGGCTGTGGTTGCCAAACTTCTGATTGGCTGTTAAAGTTCCCTTTTAAATGTCTTGGCTTTATCGTTTTCGTAAAAGTGACACCTGACCCTTAAGAGAAAAACGACAGTCGCAGGAAGAAGCACGAAGAAAAGCTCCACTTATATCCAAAATCTCAGCTCCTCCAGATGCCCCGTTTACTATCTGAAGACAGTTTTGCAGCACTCGCCATGCGCGTCTTAGACACCTTGGGTAGCGAGAGAAATGTATAAACAGGAGCATTTAGAACACGGTGTTCCTGCCATCAGGGTGTTTTCAAAAGAAAACAGTTAATTCTGCTTGCTGTTAATGGTAGACTTGAACCTGAAGTTGCAGTGAAGAAATGACTCAACTTCAGATAACTTTCTTCTCTCTGAAAGTTTCTCCACATCCTTGAAACAGTGGTTCTTAGTGGGGGGGTGGGGAGGTTTGTCCCTGGGGGAACATCTTGCAGTGTCCAGAGACATTATTGGCTGTGACATTCTGACTGCAGCAGGGGATGGGAGTTACTAGCATCTGCTGGTTGAAGATCGGGGAGTGTACTAAGCACCCGGTGATGTTCTGGGTCCTCCACCCCCGTCATGCAGCCCACAATGTCCAGGCTGAGAAACTGAAACCATTAAGAAGGTGAAGTCATTATGCTCTAACTCAATGGCACTTTCAGGCTGTTGGCTTGGGCTTCTGTAATGAAAGATGGGATGATTAACCTCATTAGGCCTTTTCCCTCCTCTTAACCGTGTAGAGGTGGCATATGTTGTTTTTGCCTTGTCAGGGCTCATAGCATTTTCATTTGGTCCTGCAGCCAGATGTTTAGTTTTCTTTTTTTCCTTTTCTTTTTTTTTTAGAGACTAGGTCTTGCTATGTTGCCCAGAGTAGTCCTGAACCCATGGACTCAAGTAAACTGTAGCCACAGCCTCCCAGGTAGCTAGGATTACAGGCACGTGCCAGCACGCCTGGCTATTTTTTTGAAACTAGGTCTTGCTGTGTTGCCTGGGGGAGTCTCGAACCTGTAGATTTAAGCTATCCCTGGCCTCAGCCTCCCAGCGCTGGGATTACAGGAGCACGCCATCGCACCTGGCAGATGTTTAACTTTCATTCCACATTTAGATGATTCGTGCCAAGCGGCCTGACATGGTCTGCCTCCCTGGCTCTGCGTTCTCTCTTGCATCGCCTCTTGGTTTGGCAGTTTGCTCTTCTGATGCTTTCACTGTGGATGGGAAGTGCGTGTCACACCCCACTCTAGTCTCTTGGGCACAGTGAACCTGCAGTTTTGAGTTGGGTATCTTAGTAACACTCTTGGAAGACCAGGAGTGGGGGTGCAATGCAGGGTCTCTGGGATGCCCCGGGGGGTGTGCAACAGGGTTCTGGGGTGAATGGCATTGGGGAGCTGAAAGAAGGAAACCTGTGTCTGTGGTGTGCTGGTTATCTTCCCTGAGGATGCAGGGTTGGTCTAACTTTGAGCGTCCTAGAAGCCTAGAACTGGAATACATGGACATAAAGGACAGAGTGGTTACCGTGGCTGTTATGGGAGGGCGAAGTTCCCCACCAGCACAAGTATATTGGGGAACCACCAGTTTGCCTATTGGCCTTGGGTCCTGAGTCCAAGCCCTCAGCTTTGTTTAGGTTACTTCTCAGCCTTGAGACACTGATAGTCTGAGAGTGCATGCCAACAGCCCCAGTCCCTCAGGCTCCACCAGAAGGCCCTCTGGGGTAAGGGTGGGCGCAGTGGTGGCGGGGGGGGGGGTGTGTGCTGTGATGGTGTGCTTGTGTTTCCTGCACTCCCTGGATATAGACTGTCTCCTGCCTCAGAAAGATGATGTATCCGTGTGTTAGATTCTGACCGCCTTTTCTCCTGGTGTGTCTCATATCTACAAAGCCCAGGGACCCAGCACATTCTAAACCAGTGCCTGAGCTGATGCACGCACGTGTTTGTAATCCGGGCAAGACGTCAGGGCAGCAGCAGAAGAGACCTTGCTCTGTGGTCCTCTGTGTCATGGGAATTGTGGGCGGTTAATGTCTTCATCGTGCATCTGCCCCGCGTGACTGATGCATGCTTTTGCTTTGTTGCAGGGGAGCTACCCGGTATGGGAAGATTTCATCAACAAAGCGGGAAAACTGCAGTCCCAGCTTCGGTAAGTAGAGGCACATGTCATCCCCAGGGGAACGGGAACATCTTTGGAGCAGGACTGACCTGTGATGAGGCTCAGGGTTCATGGTGGAGGCTTATGGGTATCAAAGCCTGTGGTGACTTCTCATTTGCTTGCCCACTCTGTGTCCCAGCCCCTCGTCCCACCCTTGCAGCTGGGTGCCATCTGCTCCTGCTGCCTCCACAGGGCTTTTTGAGAGTTAGCGAGGTTCTACGTGCCAGGGGACAGTGGGTGGCATTCACACCTTCCTCTTTGGATGCCAAGCACATGCTCATAAAGTTGAACCTCGCCACTGTGGTACCTGTAGTTATTACCCCCATTTCACTGATGAGGAAACTGAGGCATGAGAAACTGAATAGCTTACCAAGGTCCCACAGTTGGTGAGTGGCAGGTATCTGTGCCATGGCGGTCTGACTCCCGTGTCCCATAGGCTCACGGGCTCTCCCTGCATGGAGCAGGAAGTTCAGAGTTGGCTTAGGTAATTCCGTTTCCCTGAGAGACCTAGGAGACTCCAGTCCGGCCTCAAGTGTCGATAAGTGTTTGCTTTGGCTGCGAGCGAGAGAGGAGCCTGACTACAAGGAGCGCAAGGGACCATCTGGGGGATGCTCTGGAATGGGATGGTGGGTGCTCAAGTCTGAATTCATTAAAAGGTCCGTGAGTCGTCCATCTCAGCGTGCAAACGTCACGGGTGTGAGGTGTGCGGCACGAGGCACATTCAAAACGCGTGGATCTGGTGCTGCTCCAGGCCGAGGGGCTGTGCCGCCCTCAGTCTTGTGCTGGCTCCTGTATCACTTGATAGGATGCTGTGGCCACACCGCACCCTCTCATTGAAGCTGTCCCCCCCTTTAAATTGTTGGGGAGGAGGGTGTCCAGCTGGTGCCCCATGAGGGACTGGACATTTCAGAGAGCCATTATTGCGGGAGCCCTGTTGTGACATGGCATGATGTTGGTTGGCTCCCATGGGCTGGGCTGGTGCTCCAGAGAACAGGTTAGCAGGCAGAATGAGGAGCACCCTGGGACCCCAAACCTGCCCGCTCTAACTGGGGTCTGCCATCTGCCACGTAAAGACCATGCTTAGTGCATAAGACCTTCAATAGAAAACCACTTGAATAGAACTAGTGTGCCGTAGAGAGAAGAATATGGATAAAACAGAAAGAATTTGAGACCAGAACTACAGAAAGAATAGAGTTAAAATAGTTTCTAACTAAACACCTTCAAAGTTACCCATCCCCTCGTGGGTCAATGCCCAACCAAACAGGGTTGGCCCAAGATGGGGGCCCCTGAGGCCCGAAAGTTGCCCCAAGTCTGAGGCACCATCTGGTGGGGTCCCCTAGGAAAGGGGCAGATGGGACCCGGTAAGTCTGGAAGGGAAAGAGCAAAATCAAAACCCAGGTCAAGATAAAGGCTGCCATTGTCACCTCCCCACGGGTCTCTCACCCACATCTGTCTCTCTCAAGTGTCTCCGTGTCCCCCAAGTCCCTGGCGCAAGTCTGAGGCTGAGAAGCAAGTGCAGCGTCTTCCTCGCCAGTATCCCTGCTCCATGTGGCTCCCCCAGATTTTCGCTTCATCTTCTCCCTCTTTCCTTCCTTTCCTCCAGTTCTTTCTAGCTTCTCCCTCCCTGCTTCACCCTTCCTTAGGCAGGGAACCTGGAACCTCCCCTTTCTCGGGGGATTCCACTTTCACCAAAGCAGGTACGTGCTTTGTGGGGTACAAAGCCTTGGGGGGTGCCAGAGAGGGGCACACATAGCGCTCTTTGCCAGTGGACACCAGCCTCAGCCGAAGGAGTGGGCATCCCAGGGCACCCCTGGAGGCCTGGGCACTGCACCATCAGCTGTGTGGGATT
This sequence comes from Uropsilus gracilis, assembly GCA_004024945.1. Lineage (NCBI taxonomy): Eukaryota > Metazoa > Chordata > Mammalia > Eulipotyphla > Talpidae > Uropsilus > Uropsilus gracilis. The sequence continues at coordinate 29,485 of PVHY01015151.1, forward strand.
TCCTTCAGGAACCTGGAGTTTCTAGAGCCTGGATCGGGCATCCAGATGGACAGTGGGTTGGGGCTATCACCCTTGACCACTCGCCAGGTCCCTTGCTGGTGCTTCTGTCCCTGATCAGATCCAGCTGCCTCTGCTCAGCCTGCAAATTCCTTCGGCAGAGACTGCATCTGCCCTCCCCACCCCAGACTCTGCCACTGTTACCACGAAGTCTGGTCCCCACCCTACAGGACCTGTCCTCCCGTAGTAAAGCTATTAGGTCATTTAAATACGGCCTCACACACACTCTCTTCCTTCACCACCCTTCTTATCGACCCTCATTGCAGGGCTGCTCATTGCAGGGAGGAATAATGCCTCCTCCCTTTTAACCAGCAAGGACACCAGAGCCTGAAGTAATTAGCTGAGTTCACTATCTTACCAGTAGGACTTCGGGCAGCCTTACTTTACCTCCATGGGTACAAAGTACATTTTCTGTTTGCTTAACATTTTGGTGTCCTGAGGGCGGGGACCTTTATTTTTTTGAACAACCAGTACCAGCTAGTACCTGGTCTAGACCATGGGAAGGACTTCCAGCCTAAGGTTTCCTTTCCTGCATTGAAGAAAGGACGATGCTAAGGGGTGGAAGAGGCAAGTCTGTCTGGAGTATGTCAGCTGAATCACTCCTCTCTGCTCCCTGTCACGAGGAGGAGGGGACTGGGGACAGGGTAGTTGGGACTGTGCCTCATGGAAAGGCAGCGCTTAAAGGTTTATTCCTTGGACACCATCACTGTCTCCTCCCTGGATCCCTTCCCGCCCTGGGTCCCCATTCTTCTGTTTGATCTCTGTCCCTATTTTCATTTGAGCCTGGGTGAACCCCGTGTTACGCAAGGGCCCTCTCCAGCTGATTCATTAAATTTGGATGGTTCAGCCCTGGCTTGCATGAGAATTAATTCCGCCATTGTGTCACATATTAACTGAATCCGAATGAGCTATTTATAAATCCCAGGGTGTTTGATCAAGCTGACTTGTCCAGGGCTTGCATTTGATGTCAAGTCTTTAAAATAGGCTTTGAAGTGGGGTTTTGTGTTGCATGTAGTTTCTTCTTTTTGAATCTGAGCAGCGTGTTTTCCCGCTCTGTTGAATAATATTAGGCCTTATTTTGAAGCTGAACTCTGGGTTTCCCCAGGGACTAGTCCCAGAACCTTCCAGAACCTTTTCGTTTCATAGTCCATGCTGTTTAAAGGTCATTTTTTTTTTTTTAATTCTTTTGAATCCCTTTGCTGTTTGGTCCTTGTCCCCTTCTTCTTCATTCAGCAGCTTTGCAGTTTGTTTTGAATGTGCAGTAAGAACTGGATTCATCTGTAGATACTTGGAAATTAGCATCAGATTGTACATTTGATTGCGAAGTCGTGTGTGTGTGAGCCCTGGGGCTGTCCTGCTTGCTCTGGGTAGTCCTGGCCCTGGTGCAGCGCTGACCCTTCCTTGAATATCCTCTTGGTTCCTAGTTCTAGGAACCAGGAGCTCCAGAGAGTTGAGTGCTAAAGAGCATGAAGCCTTGAAAATTATTTCCTGGCCATTGAATGAGTATAGGAAGTTCACACCATTCTCAGCTCTTAGGAGTTCAGAAGACTCAGTTGAGACTTCATTCTGAGGTCGAAAAGCTAGCATATTGGTTCATTGTCATTATGACTTATGGGGGGTGTCACAAGCTAGGGTCTTATCTTGAAGGGAGATGGGCGTGATGCTGATGCATGCTGGCCTACTCCGCCCAGCCCAGGTACCACCATCCTTTAACTTGAAAGCCACTGTGTGGGTGTGATGTTAGTTTTCCATCTGTAAAATGAATTGTTTGAAGTATCCCTCTCTGTGTTCTGTGTGTGTCTCTTTCTATCCACACTGTCTCTGCACGGACCCTTGACCAGTTTGGCGAGCAGGGGTGCCCACCTCTCAGGCATTCCAAAAAATCAGTATAACTTTTGACTCCCATCAAACTTTACTCCTAATAGCCTACTGTTGACTGAAAGCCTGTCTGTGAAATAACTAATTAGCACCTCTTGTATGTTATGAGTGCAGTATAATATTTTCTCAGAAGAAAGCAAGCTAGAGAAAATGGCATTTAAACAGTCATATGGGGGAGAGAATACACTCAGAGCGCTGTAATGTATTTATTCAAAAAGTCCACATGTAAGTAGACCCCTGAAGTGCAAATCTGTATTGTTCCAGGGTCAGCTGTCTACGTATTGCTTTCCTACTCTAAGATGAACCGCACCTCTACCATTCGTCTTTTCTTTTTTTTAAACGGTGTTTTCCTTTGAGGTGGAACCATCTTTTTCGGCCTGGTAATAATTTCCTATCCTCCTGCTAGAAGAATTGCTGGTGTTGATTAGCACCAAAGGGGCTGACGTGGAAAAGCGCTTCCTGAGAGAAAAGCAGGTCTCCAAACGTCGGGGTCCAGCTGAGCTGTTTCCCCTGAAAGGTCGCACTCGTCCTTAGCAGAAATTGCAGCCGGTTGGCTGCCACGAATTTGCTGGTGTGAGACATCCTCATGCTTTGTTATCTGTTTGCGTTTTAGGACAACAGTAGTAGCAGCAGCTGCCTTCTTGGACGCCTTTCAGAAAGTGGCCGACATGGCGACCAGCACACGCGGTGAGCAGATGGCGGGTGGCGTCCGGCTCCTCCGCGTCCCGCGTGTGGGCTGTCCCTCGGGTGGCTCCCTGTGATGGAGCTGGAGCTCCAAGCTTCGCTGACTCACCGGAGAACATTTTTTCCCTACCCTGTGGGGTTCCACATAGTGGAAGTTACACGTGGTTCCCCAGATAATCAGGCAGGGGAGAGAATGCAGACTAAAGAAAGACACACACAACTGATGCCCTGGGGGGCTTGGTGTGTTTTGGGGTCACTCTTCCCAACATGTTGTGGCTGTGGAGTCTTGAGCTGGGTGCTTGTTGCAGTTTGTTTGCCCTCCTCACAGGGGTTGACCTGGGGCTTCCTCAGCCCCTTGTGAAGGGGGGAACAGCTAGGAGGCTTGATAGACCTTCTGTCTGCATTCCCATCACACGGGTAACACTTTAGTAAGTCCTTGCGTCACCTCTGTTCTCACGTCTCTCACATTTGACCCCGTCTCTCATGAGCCGCAGACTATGGCTGAGCATTGCACCCAGACACAGCAGACATTTAAAGTATGAGGCCCACCAACAAAGGGAAATCAGTGGAAAATATTTAATATTTCCAGTGACTGTTGACCTACAAAAGGAAAAATACAACAGGAGAGAAATAGAGAAGAAAACGAATACCCCTGCACCCACTGCCATGCTTGGAAGTATGATATTACCGTAATGTGGGGAGCCCCTGTTTAGAGTGGGGTGCTTTCCTTTCATTCCCAGTCAGAGACTCTCTCCTGCCTCTGCCTCTTCCTGGATATCCTTGAGCACCGACAGCTCCTGCCTGTTCTCTTTATTGTCAGGGTCACACTGATCAGTGTGGGTGTCCAGGGTGTAGGGGACAAGCGACAGGGGATTATTGCTCTGTGTCACAGGCCAGGCTAGCTTCTCTGGAGCCCGTAGCAGGTACCCGGAACTCAGCAGTGAGAACCTGTTTACTGTAGTTAATAATCAAGTGAATTTGTGGGACGGACACTTCTCATTCATTTGAGAAACTCAGACCTGCTGATATTTTGGGCGTTATCATGTGGCCAGAAAAAACAATACATTACTCTCGCCCGGGAGGAGTTTCCAATGTCATGGCTGGGGTTGGGGGCAATGCAGGTCAGCCATCGTAGTGTAGCAGTATGTCTGGGGCAGTAATAGTGTCAGAACAGTGCTGGGGGAATATAGGAAAGTGAGCAATTAACATAGCTCAGGGAGTTGGAAAATCTCCCAGAGGAGGTATATTTCTTCTTGTTTCCAAGATGCCAGTGGTGTCTTAAAAGGTTCCCTAGGAGAATGGGATGGAGCCACCAGAGCAGTGATTTCTTCCTCTGGTTTTTCAGCTCAATACGGATCTTAAGCAGCACCTTTTTTAAAAGTCCTTTAAAAAAAAAAAGCCAATCACATTGTTTATATTGGTCCTGATAGAAACCTTCGAAAATCCAGGCTTAAGGAGAAAGGAGTGTTGAAAGACTGTTCCCCGGTGCTGGCATATTGAGTCTGTTTTGCAATCCTTTCTTCTACTTCACCAGTATCTGGAACGGCCCATCATATTGATGGCTTCCTAGAGTAGGCAGCAGAGTGTGTCTTTCCTAAGAGTTGCTCTCTATTTAAAGAATGCACTAGCTATCTGACATTCTGTTTTGGGGGTCTTCTGATACACAGGAATTTAAAAAGATTTTTGTAGTGTGTAATTACTGGGCGGTCCCTGAAATAGGTCCTATACCTCTGAATCACGTCCAGTGTTTTCTGCCAGTGTTCCTGCAGTGGGATCTATACAAATTAAGAAGAGCTGGCCCCCATTTTCCTGCGGTACAAGCCTGGGTTTTTTCAGGGGCGGCTTCTTGGTGGGAAACTGGAGTGCCTACAAGTTCTCATGGTTGAAGGGAGAAAAAACAGAGGGATCATTTGTGGGAAAAGAAACCTTAATGACCAGTGGGGGGGAGGGGAGGCTGGAGGTAGAGGAGGCGTTTAGGAGTGATGGATTTGGCAAAAGACAATGTCACAGTCACCAGACCCCCGGCTTTGGTCTATATTTGGTCTAAACCACAAGATTTCAGGTCATTTTCAGCAATGTCAGAAGACTTTACGTCAGATTGTCCAGATGCCGTGGTCGGGGTGCAGGGGGACACAGGCTAACTTCCTGTTGTGTGTGGGAGTGGGTGTGCTCTCACATGACCTCAGAAGTATGTGGTTGACAAACTATAAAGTGCACAACTGGGGTGGGGATGAGTGGGAGCGGCCAGGGAGAGGAGGTGGTGGGTGACCCCTGGGGAATACAAAGATGTGAACTATATAAATAATTTAAAACTTTTTAAAAAGTATGTGGTTGAGAGCAAAAGGGTGTATTTTATGAAGATGATAAGAGAGAAACTTGAATGTACGTCTCCTGTGTTCACGGAGCTTGGGAAGTGAGGTTTAGTAATTTCCCTTAAAAAATGGGAAAATGGAAAGCATGTGCTTGAGTGTCCAAAATTCCTGTCACTAAGTACAGAAAGGAAGATCCACCCTCGCTGTCCTTTTCAGGGGTTAGGTTTAGCGGCATTAATTAATCTTTTTTTAAAAATAATATAGACTATAGTAGCCAATAACCTATGTGGTTATTGCATATCCGTATAAAAACCAACATGGGAGACAGTCACAGATGATACATAGAAGATACATGGAATAAAGTAGAGTCACAGGATTTCTGTCCGAAGGTAGCCCTTTAAGAGCATCGTGCTGGGCTTTACTCCACAGTGGATCACAGCTGCCTGCTAAAAAGGATTCTGCCCCATCCTTTTTAGCGGTCAGATGCAATTTTAAAGTCAGGGACACTGACACAGCTTCATCATTTTTCCATTGATGTCTGTTTTGATGATCCCCATTTATTTGCTGTTTCAAGCCACGCGGCAATGAATGCCCATGTGTACATCCTTTCCGAGATCTATGAGTAATCTATTTTTAATGGTGTATACATCGCCAAGGAAACGATGAGCGTAGAGAAAATGCTTCAAGCTGTTTTGATCAGCAGCAGATGGATTTACTTAAGGTCACAGGCTGTAACTTGAATACACTTTGCCTTTGGAGATCTTCCCCGTGACAGAAAGTCCAGCCTCTGCTTGAAGCCCTTAGATGTCTTTTTCAAGTCCTCGTTGGAGATGCTAGATGGGAAGAGCAGCGAGTCTTAAGAGCATCTCTTTGGGCAGCATCCAGAATCCTCCACTGAGCAGGTCTCTGGTTTCTATAGTACCACAGACTGTTTCCCAAAGGAAACAACTCTGCAGCTTCACTCTCCTTTTCAGCAATATTTCATACCAGCTTTTGATACACTCAGGGAAAACTAGTAAAGCTGGTCACCAGGAAAGCAAAATCAATCTCTCCATCTCTCCGTAATATCATTATTTTAAGCAGAAAATGGAGACAGGTTAAAACACTGTTATTTTCCCCCCTTTTAAATGCAAGAGGATACATTGCTGTTATAGTATTATTGAGGTTAACAATTAAACGATCTTGCAATGTAAACGTTTATTAACCCCATAGTGCATGTCTGTATTTTGTTGAGTGTGCACTCAGGCTTGAACACACTCTCGTGTGTAATGAGCGAGTGTCCTTCTTCCTGTGTTAGTGGCCATAGAGAACTGGCACCTTGGCCAGACTGAGCCTCAGGGCTTCTTTTCTTTGTGTCTGTAGGAGTTGGACACAGGAATTGAGACATGTTGAAAGTGGCTGGTGTGCATTTGTCTGGATTCCTTAAAAACGTACAAAAGAAGAGCCAGGTGTGGTGGCATGCGCCTGAAACCAATTGCAGGGAGACAAGAGTCCTGGCTTTGAGACTACCCCAGGCAGCATAGTAAGACCTGGTTCTTGAAAGAGCAGCCGGGCACAGTAGGGCACCTATAATCCCAGCTACATGAGAAGCTGAGACTGGGGATCGCTTAAGTCCATGGGATCGGGACTACCCCGGGCAACATAGCGAGACCTAGTTTCCAAAAAAAATAAAATAAAATAAAAAGGACGAGTGACCCAAGACAGGCTTCTGGATGCTGTGACAGAGGTGGCTCGGATCAGGAAGCAGCACTGCTACCCAACCCTGGCACACAGGCTGACCCCACCTTCCCCTGGACCCAGAAATGTCCCCTCCAGGCAGCACTTGGCCCTTGGAGGCCACTGCTCTACCCACTGGAATCAGCACTGACCCAGTGCTGTGAGACTTTTCGTTTCTGGCTGCCTTTGCCACTGTGTTATGGCTCTGACAGACCTCTCAGGGAAGCTTGCGGCCCAGACCCATGGTTAGATGCTGACAGTTCTCTGAAGGAAGTGAAAGTGGGTAAAAAAGAAGACTTTCTGTCTTTACTTAACTGGATACAGCTATCTGCCTGCTACTTTCTCCAAAGCAGGCTACCAGCAGTTCCTTTGCAATTACCTTTAACCTTAACTGGATACTCTTATTTGCCTGCTTCTTTCTACAAAGCAGGCTACACACTCTTCATTAGCATTTTCACTGATCACCTTTACCATTGATATGCAAAAGCCAGCCAACTGCTCTCTGCTTTCAGCTCCAAAAACTTTTGCATCCCCAGCCTTTTTAACCAAAATATCAAACCAAGACAATCAGTGCAGTGCAGACTAATTTATTTCTAACAAAGTGATTTCTAATTATCCTATTAACTACAAAAGAAACATGTAAGACTCAGAATACTTCAACATTGTCCAAACCCTTTCTCAGTATTGTCCAAAGTCCTTTCCCAGATTGCCCCAAAATCCTCAGTCTCTCAGTCCTA
>PVHY01015152.1:0-36652 GCA_004024945.1 Uropsilus gracilis
TCCATTGATCACTGAGTAATAATTCATTTTGCATATATACGACATCTTAATCTACTCATCTGTTTAGGGGCACTTCAGAGTTTCCATAATTTAGATATCATAAATATCACTTCAATAAACATAGAAGAGCACGTTTCCTTTCAAATTAGTGTTTTTAGTTTTGGGGGTAGACACCTAGGAATGGAATTACTGGATTGAAAGGCAGATGTATTTTTAATATTTTGAGACACCTTCATGCTGCTTTCCCTAAGAGGTGGACCAATTTGCATTCCCATCAGCAGTGTAGGAGGGTTAACTTTCTTCACATCCTTGCCAGCACTAGTTATTTTTGGTCTTTTCAACATAGGCCTTTCTTTCAGGTATGAAAAGGTTATTTCATTGTGGTCTTGATTTGAACTTCTCTACTAATAAAAGATTGTGAAGGTTTTGTCATGAGCTTATTGTCTGTACGTTTTCTTCGGAGAGTGCCAGTTTAATTCTTTTTTTCCATGTTTTAATGGGTTGTTTTGTTTTTGTAGCATTGTATGAGTCCTTTTTATATCTTTGCTATCAGTGCTTTGTTAAATGTATGCTTTTCAGCTGTCTAGTTTTCCCAACACCATTTATGGAAGTGAATATCCTTGTTTCATTGTATGTTTTTGGCTCCTTTGTCATAGGTTAACTGTTCATATACATGTAGGTGTGTTGTTGTTTCTTCTCCCCCAGGGCTCTCAGTTGATTCCATTGATCTGTTTGTCTATTTTTGTTGAAGTACCAGACTGTTCTAATTATTATCACTTTATAATAACACTTGAGGTCTGGAACTGTTATATCTCCACTCCCTTCTTTGTCAAGATTACTTTTGCCATTTGGGCTTTTTGAAAATTGTACAAGAATTTGAACATTTCTTTAACAGTCAGAATCACAGGGATTCTTAAGTGTGAATTGTATGTCATTTTAATTATTTCCCCTAGTTTAATGTTTAACCTTTAGCATTTTACTAAAAACTACAAATTATATCCTATATCCTATTCTTTCTGCATACCATCTTATTTATATGAAAGAATGGCAAAAAGATATTTGGAACTATAAAAATAAACCAAAACTAAAACAAACCTATAGATATTGAGAATAGTAGTTCTATTGGTTGCTAGAGGCAGGAGATAGAAGGTGGAGGAAAATGCTGAGTTATTTTTGCGTCTTTTTTTTTTAGTTTAAAAAAATTAAAAACAGTGAATCATAATTATTGGAAAACTGTGAACTCATAAAGGATGATTTCTCTGAGAAACATTATCTATGACCTAAATTGAAAGTTGACTCTATAAAGAAATGTGCCCACATTCTTTGCTCTGTTAACTTTATATTGCTATAAAAGTCAGACTAACACAATCCCAGTAGAATATGTACATTGCAGCAGTTGCTAAGGTAACCACTTTACAATTCTCTAAATAGAAAAAAATTAAAAATACATCCCTTGAGGGCAGATAAGTTAAGCCTGTCCCAAAATCTTCTAAGAGCATTTTTGTGGCAGCAACAGATGACTGTTAGAAAAATAACTGAGCTCTAAATCCAGACAGAATCACAGGTAAATAATTAATTGACCATTATAAAATAAAAATAAAACGGGAAAGAATAAAGTCCTTCTGAAGTTCCCTTCACAAAGAATGGCGGTCCTAAGGATATTAAATAAGGATATTAACAATATTGTCACATTCATTTCTTAGTAAAAATCTACTCTTAAGACAGAAAGAAACTGAGAAAAAATTTGCTCACTACATACTCATTTTATTCAAACTGTGCCTTTCCTTGTGTATGAATTTTAAAAGCATAAATGTATTATATAAGAGGCTAGAAATGCACAGTGAACAAGTTAAGAACAAGATTGAAGAAATACAAAACATCTAAATATACATTATTTAAAGAGACAGCCACTGGATGTCATTGCAATGCTAGGAAAATAAAAATGTCATTAGTAAGCCTTTCTTTTTTTCACAAACTTGTTAGCAGTGAGATTAATTTGGTCTGTGTTATCTAAAGCATCATCAAAGATAGAGTTTCAAGATTTATTTGGTTTTGTGATGATCATAATAGGATATATATTAAAGAATATAAATACCTAACTTGTACTTTTTCTATCTAGTCAGCTCATAAGTAGACTGAAAAGATTTCGTAATTTTTCTGTAATTTTGTTTTGGATATTTAAGATACATTGGTTTGTTTTATTAACTAAGGAACAAAACTTTAATAGCTAAGACATTATTATGCTTCAGTAGAACCAGAGACACGATGAAGATTTGCGATCAAGATAGGTGATGCTTTAGTATTTCTGGGAGTTACCAGAAATAGATTATTTGGAAGAATGGTAGTTACAGTGGGTGCTCCTGGACACTAGACTTTGGAATTCTGTATCTGCCAATGAATGTCCTCTTATATTAGTTAGGAACCAAGTTTAGAAGTCTAAATGCCCTGATAGATTTTAGCAGTTTTAACAGAAATTCAACAAGTTAAATTGAATTAGTCTCTTTTCCTTTTGGTTGCAAATTTTATCTTTGACAACATCATAACACCAATGAAAAGGTTTATATGAAATTTTCCTCGTTATATTTATGATTAGGAAGGATCTACACCTCCCATTACTTTCTCCTTATACTAACTTGTCTATTATTTATTTACCTAAGTAAAGTTACCAAAGTAAATTCAATAGAACAAGCATTCCATCAAATTTCTCTGTGAACAAGAATCCAGTAGTTGAGAATTAAAAATCAAGGATACACTAGGAAACTCTTTTAACTGTTGCTATGAGGCTTATATATCAGAGGTTACAACACTTCCTGCAATAAGGAACTCTATGTCTATATGTCTAGTATAAATCAATTGCCTTTTAATCTACATAATAATTCATGAATTCTATTATCATCTATTGAAGCATGCTTATAACTGATAATTTTCAGGTTAAAGGAAATACTTCATTAAAAGCACATGCACAATTAATAATCACTCATAATATATGTTGTTCCTTTATTTGAATACTACTTTCTTCTTCTTTGGAAATATCCAAGTGTTAGTCAAGATCTTCAATTCTGAATCACTCTGAGGTCAGAATACAACAACCATCAGATGTACTTTAATTATGTTCATTCTGATGTAACATTTCAAAGACTGGTGTTTTTTAGTTATTTTGGTTATTTTATTTCTACCATGCTTTCATATTGTAAGCTTTGGTACAGAGGTCCTTTTAATTTTACCATAAGTCATGCAAAGAAAAAGAAAAAGAAAACAAAACAAAACTCAGATTGATATAAATTTCATATTCTTTCCTTAGATACTGGTTCTAAATTTTAGTAGTATGTATCACATACTAAAAGGAGAGCTGGTAAAATACAGACCTCACACAGAGTTTCTGATTTAGAATATCTGGGATGGACCTCAAGAATTTGCATATAACAAACTCTCAGCTGATGTTGTGGTCCATTTGGCCCACTTTTACAGGTATAGTGATTTTCTCCAAAATTATATGTTCAGATCTCAAGGGCTTGAAAGTGATGAGCTATACTAGAAACATAATATCTAGGACATATGTCATAAGGTCATAATTGACCATTATGCTAAGGTAATTTTAAGATGGATAGATGAATTGATTGTTCATGGACATCACTACAAAATCATGTACTAATTGTGTTAGCTAGAGTTATCTTGTATGAATATTTAAGAAGAAAATACATTCCTATGAAAATTGTTCTTATTTTTTTTTAATGATACAATATGTCAGGGAAAGTAATAAATATTATCAAATTATAACACTGTATTTTAAAACACTTGCTTTTGAAATTAATATCTTCATAATTTTAAAACTGATGGTATAATTTTGAAGTATAACAGATATAATATTTATTTCTAAATTTGTTTAAATTTGAGGTTAATTTTGAACTTCATTGACTTACTGGAAATTATACAGTATCTCCTTCAAAGTCAAACTTGGAAAAATGAGTAATTTTTACCTGATTGATATTATTTTCTCATATAAAAATATAGAATACATTATTTTAGCTTCAGAGCTCAATAATCTTGCTGTTAAAATTTGGCAATGTGTTTGATTTTTAATTGCACTGACTAGTTTGACAAAAAACTTTTTAGATGTCTTAATAGTAGAATAAAATAAAACTTATTTACTTTGTGAGGATTTGCATTTTGAAGTTCTAAAACATGTTTGATTGTTTCTTCACAGGAAAATATAAAAATATAGACTTTCCTCCAGGCATAGGTATTAAAATTCTGAAACTATGTTTCTACTGAATATTTTAGTATAGTACAAACTTTTAAAAGGAAAAATATTCATGTGACCCAAAGAGAAACTATTGAAAACTTTCAAAGAACATTTTAAATGACTTTAAAGTGTAATGATATAAATGGCCCTTGGTTTTATCAATGGTAAAGAACAGGTGACAATATCTTTATGTATTTTTTATGCATGGTTGGCATTGGTATAAGTAAAGACAATAACACAATTTTCTGTCTAGAGGATGGCTGCAAAGATGTGAGAAAATATATATACATGTATAAGAAATCAAGAAAAAAATGATGTATAAACAAAAATAATGATGTAAATTAATATAATTTACTCTTTAAATTTCAGCAAATAGTACATTTTTATATTTTAGACTTAATTTTTTTGGTTATATGTTTTTTTATTCAACATAGATTGGCATGTAATAAATTTTCATTGTTTCTAGGATTGTACAGTAGGATATTTTTCTGTAATTATAAACTATATTCATCTTTACTTGAGTTTGAAATTTTTCCAAATTAATTTTGTTTTAGAAATTATAAATTACATCAAAACAATTTTAATCTTAATAAAAGGTAATATTAAATACACATGTAATGTAATTGTCATATTCTCATTTCTATATAGCAAGTTGATGTTATAAGAATATTCCCATATTAAATGACAAGAGAAAATAAAGAATCATTGTATAAAAAATTCAGTAAAGTAAATGTAAACTTAAAGTTTAGTAACAGGACTGAAGATATCATCTAGGAGTATATATTTTATGAAGGAAAAATTTCAAATCCAGAGAGAGTAACTAAATTTTGCAAACAGTGATCATGGATAATAAAGACCATAAAATTAGTGAGAGTGTCAGGACTGAAACAAAGGACTTCTCTACAGGGTGAGATGAAATGTTGAATGTCAACATTTTCTTTCCATAGATAACTACAGAGTCCTGTTATATTCTTTCCCAAATTTTTTCTTCTATAACCTTCTTGGCTTCTCTTCCCTTCTATATAAGACCATTCTATGAATTCTCTCTCTCTTTTAACATCACAGTCTGAATCCTTCATGGTAAAAATAATAATCCTTTGGGCAAAGAGTAGTCAGTGTTTATGAAATGTTAAGAAAAATGTTGGGAAGAAAATAGTGCATTTGGAGATGGTACTAGAAAAGAAGAGATGGAATTGTAATTTGACACAACTGGATTGCAGTATTTAAGATTAGCCATACAGTGAGCTACCTCTCACTGAAAAGTTCATCTCAAAAGACTTTGTACTGCACTGTCTTATGCAGTTTATACAAGTGTGTATGCATACTTTTTTTCTGTGAAATCATAAATTCCTCAGAATTATAAAAAGACTTGGGATCAAATAACACATTTTTGACGACTTAGTAAAGATGCTAAATTGCTTGTCCATTAGTTTGCTGAAAACATTATTCAGATATGGAGTTTTAGATCTATCTTAACTAATTGTTTGAGGTCAAGATTTAATTCATTATTTCATTTATTGAACAAAAATAATTGAGCATTCATTATGTGCTAGTCAGGTAGTGGTCTAGGCTCTGGAGTTGCAAGGAAATTATACTCCTACCATTTCCTCAACCACTACTTTTTTTTTTTTTTTTTTTTGAGACTAGGTCTCGCTATTTTTGCCCGTGGAACCGCAGGCTCTCGTTGCCCGGGGTACCACGGACTCAAGCACTCAAGCAATCCCCAGCCTCAGCTTCCCAGGTAGCTGGGATTACAGGCGCGCGCCACCACGCCCAGCTATTTTTTTTGGAACTAGGTCTCACTACGGACCCCAGGAGGGACTTGAACCGCGATCCCTAGCCCCTGCCACTTCATAAGCTGAAGCTTACAGGCACGAGCCACCGTGCCCGGCTCAACCACTACTTCTAACAAAATTGCTGAGTAGTAGCTGCTGCTGATAGTAGATATGTAATAATGGCAACGTTTATTGAGTACTTACTATCTCTTAGAAATTGTTGTTTTTCCTTGTTTAGTCTTTAGAACAAATGTAGGAAGTAGTTACTAGTAGAAATGGGGGAAAAAAACCTGAAGCCACTGTTCTGCCGTGATATCTCTACTAGCTGATTCATTTTGATCTGAACCAAAAGACAATTATGGTGAAGTCATTAGACCAGAGAAAGCACCTCTGACCATCATGAGCTCAAAATCTAAAGAAGCCAGTGACATGATTCGATGTGAGACATGTCCATTATGATTTGTAAATCAAATGCAGAGTGTATACAGGCTGATTTGCTGAGCTCTCTGTGGAAAAGTTATGATGTTTCACAGAGCAGGCGAATTATAGTGTAGGTCAAACAATAGTTCTTAGCATATTCCTTCATACCACTTTGACAGTATAATGAATTTTTCACAAAATAATATTTTTAAATGAATAAAGTTTAAAAGAAACCATAGCAATGCAATAGTAACTACTTAAATGGAAATAAACTTATTTAAAATGAAAATTTCACTATACATCTTTATTAATGCATTAAAATTTCATAGAAAAAATTTAATGTAGAAATTAAATAAAAATAAAATGGAAATGCACAGACTAAACTCAAATAGAAATGCAATTGAAATTAATTATGTGGAGATAACATTTTTCTAAACTAAAATTTTCACATAGGATATCTGTACTTCTTTATTAGTTCATTAAAGAACAGTATCTAAAGATGATTCTAACAGCTATAAAATTCAAAGATGTGAAGAATCTAAATGCTACTCAACACCTGCAAAGACTACAAGTTGTTACAGAAATATCTGTGATTTCTATTATTCATGAAGTCATAGGTTTTGTTAGTAATATGGAAGGATTCCCTTATACTATTGGTAAGAATTTAGACTGGTCTAGGCCCTGTGGAGAACAGTATGGAGGTTTCTGAAAGATCTATCATACATACCAGTGATTCTTCTTCAGAGGAATTCAAAGGGAATTTTGTATTCCATGTTCACTGCAGCATTACTTACAATAGCCAAACTATAAAACAACCTACGTCTCTTAAAACACATGAGTGGATCAAGAAGATGTATACATCGTGCAATATAACACAGCAGTCAAAAAGATGAGCTCATGCCATTTGAGGCAACATATGTGGAGCTGGAAGGAATTATGGATGGAAAAATACAAATACTGAATAGTATCGATAACATCTAGAATATAGACAAATCAAAGGGTCAGATAAAGTCAAACAAAACCTAAACCATGAAAGCTGACTATAGAATGGAGGAATCCAGAAGAATGGGGGTTGGGGAATAGGGGCAAGGACAAAATGGGAAACGAACCCCCGTGGAGTATAATAGTAAACTATGGGTGCTTTGGTGGTGTGTGTGCTATGGTAGCAACACCTGAAGGAGAGAGGGGTCCTATAATTCCAAAACACCAAAAAAATGATGCAAACCAATGTTAACAACAACAAAAAATTAAGTACTTTTCATTTTGTCTATATTTTCACTTTCCAACGATATACTAAATTTCAATTAGGAGTTAATGAAAACAAATATATAAATTTTATGACTATTCTTAACTACATTAAAATCTATACATAGCCTATCTGGGGGTCCATGGGTATGTATATGAATGCTTAGAAGAACAAAGAATCATTTATAACATGAACAAGTTAATAACATGCTATAGCATGATTAGGAAATTGCCACAGTTAAGGGTAATATTAGGTTTAATAAGAATCAAAAAATCCTTCCCTAAAGTGGAAGCAGCAGATTATTATTTTCACACCATGTACTGCAAGGATGGTCTGCTGAGAAACACCATTAATTAAGACTGAACAATAAACAAGTGTTTCTTGACAAACTTTATTCCTATTTCACTAAAACCAATTTAGAATTAACTTGTTCTCGCCTGCACTTTCCTGCAGATTTCAATGTTCTGGTAGTTTTATTGTCAAGGTACATAGTTGATCCTAACAAAGATTCATTTTCTACTTGAGGATCATCCATCATATGAGAAAGAAGACCCAAAAATCATACAGAACCCAGAATTGCTGAGACAAGCATTTCAACAGATGATCTAGTGGAAGCATTTAGTGAATGCCCAATTTGAGATGTACAGGCACCTCTGAAAGGTTGGTAGAAGATGAGAAAAAAAGAGGAGACGGAATTCTTGGTTGCTTTTTCAAGGATAGGTCACCAATGAAATGGAATGGACATGACTGAAACTTATGATCAGATCACTGTTTACCACCCAGCTGCCTGCTGCCAGGTTTCAGTGTGTGCTGGGAAGTTTCCCACAGCACATGCAAAGGCGCTGAGTAGTTCATTAAGGCTTCTCACCTCTTCCTTGCTCACCCTCATCTTTGGAGGTGTAAATTAGAGAGGCAGATGTACAATCTGGGAAGTTTTCCAGCTACATATTTAGAACGAGGAGTGTTCAGCACCGTGGGCGTTGAGCAGAGTGTTTCAGTCTGTCACACATCCAGCCTTGGTGCCAAGGAAACCCCCCAAATGGCCCCTAAATGCTTTGTTCTAGGAGAAAATAGTAACCTTTATCAGGACAGGCCATAATTTGCTTTTTAATATTTTACTGTATAAAAGGCAATAGTGAGCATAGACAGAGAAGGATTTTGATTGAAGTTTCAGAAACTCTGTTACCAGGCTAAACGGTAACATTTAGGAGGAAGTTTTCAAGCATCTTTGTTCATTGCAATTTGCAGGAAATTATTGTGCACCAAGGGTAACACTGGACACTAGAAGACTTAAATGGATAAAAGCATACTCATATTTGAAAAGTACTTTCCAGCTTGAAGAGTACTCCCATATATTTTATCTCCAATTACCCTTATTCAACCTCAAGCCTACAGGGAATATTTTATTTTTCCAAATTTTGATAGTACACCAGACTAAGTTTAAGTGGGCCAATCAACATCATCAAGAGATATTATGGTGAAATTAAGACTCAATCTCTTCATTCATGAAACTTTTCAATAACTCCCATCTATCAGGAGAACATAGAGGAAAATCAAATCGACAGAAGTCTACACTTATCTGATTTTCTTCACTATCTCTAAAATAACCTATAGAGAGAAAGAAGCAAGTAAAAAATATGAATCTTTAAGTACGAGGGGAGATTAAATAAAACACAAAGGGAAGAGGAAACTGTTTATATGGAGGCTTTTAGTGCCTAGAGATTAATTTTCTATTTCATTCTATTTTTTAGCAAAATTGAATTATCTAGTCTCCTCTAGGTTCCTGTTCTCTTTCTTTGCTCTATATGTAGAAAATCAGGTTCCATTCGTGGTGAAAAACTGTCTCTTTTGTTCCTCAAAAAAGAAATGTGGAGAATTTGAAGATAGACTCTCTTAGACTTTTCAGTGGGTCCCTGCAAATTTGAGGGCCATATTCTCCCAGAGTGATGACCATTTCAAGAACATGCACTTGTGGTATTTTTCTTTCTTTTTGTTCTTCTTTCCTTCCAACCTGTAATTGATATTCTCTGGGGTAACTTCCAAAATAAGGCACTTATACATAAGCCCTGTCTAAATCTCTGTTTTCTGGAGAAAGCTTAGACAAGAGAATAATAGTTGTTGTTTTGTTTTGTTTTTTTATTTGTTTGTTTGGTTTTGTCTATCCTAAATTCTCTAGTGTCTCTATGTTAAGAAAGAATTCTGCTAATGTAGGCTACCATCTCAAAAAATTAAGAATTGAACCAAAACACCTTAGGGAAGACAGTAAAACCATATGCTTCCAATTTTGAGAGAAGTCAACATGCATAGAGCCAAGTTTCAACTGCTCACAACCTACACCATGAAGTTGTAAGACCATCTAAGTGCTATGTTCCCCATCTCCCCCAGTTAAAGCTCTAAGCAGGAGATAAAATGAAAACACCTTCTGCCCTGCATATTTTATTCAGTATAGATCCAGTCTTGAAGCAGATCCCCCTTCAATTACATAGGCCTATAACTGAGGACTCCAATAGTGTTCTCCATTCTATTTTCATCATAAAATTCAGTTTCTTTTTTAGCATGATCCATTCCAAGTGAATGTGGTAGGAATTCCCTATCCCCTTTAACTTTTTTCTGGCAGCAGAACATGTGGCATTTTCTCTGATAGCTACATAGCTATAGACACCTCCTCCTCACCAGATACTGCATCCACCAAAAGGCAATGCCTTCTACCTTGTTTACCCATACATTCATTACTCACTGGCTTTGGAACAGTGATCTCAGTGTTCCTTGTGATCTGGACACTTCTGTCCACTTAGGGGAAATGAATTCCCAACCCCCTTCATTCTGCGGTTTAATGGTTAGCAGTTAACTAATTTTTAGAAATATTATGCCTGACTTGTTTTGCAGTATTACTCACAGAAGCTGGAAGCTGGTCGTTTAGCCACTGTCTGTTCTTGGGTTTCAGAAGAAATCACGATGGTAAGGTTCTTGTTCAACATGATCCTAATCCATGTGAGAAAACAAAAGCTTTGGCAGCTATATTCTGTTGTCCATTGTTATAATGAAGCTTCATTTTAAATTTTAAATTTAGCATAAGGCCATTCTTATATAATGATATGACAGAACACAAAATCAAAAATATCTGAAAAAATGGTGCAGTAATTACAAAGTAATGACATTTGTTATCTTTTCAAATATTAGATACTTTTGAAATAATTATTTTAAGTGATCATAAAGTATTTGTGAGTATTTCAAGAGTGCAAATATTTACCCATCTTAAATTTTTCAAATATGTGAAATGGAATGTTTTGTGACATATTTAGAGCAAATAAAATCATATGTATTATTTCTATTTAAATAAAATATTTTAGGGAAAACCTGCTATTTTTAAAATCTACCACTAGATGGTATGCAAATACTCTGTCTTCCATCTGATTCTAGTTATTAGACTGTTAGCATATGAGATGTACCTGGTTATGTAATGTTTTGATCTGAGTTTATTCTTTGAGATGGAAGGGGTGCTGGTTGGATGAGGAATTTCTGTTTTTATTAACTATTGCTAAATCCACATTATCAATTTTATCCCCTTACATGTTATTGGTGATTTGGTTTTTAAATTTAACTTTTGTATCATTTACTCATTACACTAGAACAAATTATTAGATAATGTTTAAGAATAATCTCTAATTAGTAAATGCCTCAGAACTCCATTGGACATGGATAATGGGATAGTATTTTGCACTAATAGTTTTAAAAATTAAAGGTTTAAAAGGGATATTATAACAAAACTTAAAAAAATATTTCATGATCTGCAAAAAGAAAACATTGCTTTTCATATAAATTATACTCTAGCTAGGATAAAAAAAAAACAGCACAATTAATTCCCAACATGGACTATTCATATAACTTTGTTTTTTAAAATGTGAGAAAATGCTTAATGTCCATCTGTCTGATATTCTGACTTATTTTCTTCTAACTCAAAGTGAAATTTGGGGCTATTATTCCGAGTGTGGTGATGACACTCACTTGTGTATAGCAAAGCTATGGTGAGTTCAAGTCTTTCTAACATCAGTTATTATCTGAGTATCAATCAACTCCTGCCACTCAGTATTAAGTAGTGTATATATAGCATTCCTTCTTCATTATTCCTGCTAGAGTACAAGAGCTTCTATATGAAAGTTATCTATCGATTGTCCCACTCTATGGCTTCAAATTGGCAGCAGTGCTCTTCCTAGAATTCTTCTGATTAAGGCCTGGAAAGATCAACAAAGACTAAGGAGGAAAGTGAAGGTGAAGAAGGATAGCCATAAGAATCAGTGACTTCTAGCTATGCTTAAAAGTATCCATCTCTTTGAAAATGCAGTACAGTACTATGCATTAGTGCAATTTTAGAAATAAAGAATATCTTATCTTCTTACATTGTTTTGCTTGTCTATAGAGCCATAAAATTATAAATCAATGTATGTACACTGTAAATGTAGAAAATCATGTATAACTGCATACATAGTAAGAAATGTCCTTGTATTTTAGATTATTTGATTTTCCTGATTACTTATTCTTAGGCAATGGAAACATCTTCATCAACCTGAATCTCATGTTCATCTCTTGTCATACTTTTTTACTATGTTTCCTAAATCATTGATCTTAAAATTTCATATGTTCTCTGTTCTTGTTCTGGATCACAAAATATTCCCAGACAAGAAAAGATAGTCATGAAATTTTACACAGTACCAGCTCAGCAACAGTTGTTCTCTTTGCTAATTTACTATGGAAAACCCCAAACTATAGACTTTGTTTAAGATCTAGACTCATTGAAATCACACAACCACACACATTTTTGGGTAAATTCTACTTTGACATTACTGAAGGGATGGGCACTCTTGGACCTATTCTCCTTAACCTATTTTCACATTTTCTGAAAAATAGCTGCAGCAGAAGGTACAGAAATCTTTGTGACCCATTATCAGCTGCCTTTGATCCCATCATTTCCTGTACTTGGGGACATTGCCTTTATACCCAATTATGTACATTTTAAATCTGGAGTCACCACTTACACTTTAAATCATGGTATTTTTTTCCTTTCTTACAAAACAAAAATTAATGAACACTTCTTTTGCCCCTCCTTGCTTGACTGTAGTTTCTAGCTTTTATTTTTTATTTCACTGTCAATGTCTCAACATAACAGCATTTCCATTTTTTCCATTATTGACTATTATCCCCAAAGTTTTGCATCTGACCCTACTCTTCTTAAAGTGCTTACTTTCCAATATTTATTGCCTCTTATTTATTTAGAGAAGGTTATTTATTGCCTCCTCTAATAATACTTTTTATTTTCCTGGACCTGTGGAGGCTATTTATTGCTTCCTCTAATAATACTTTTTTTTATTTTCCTGGACCTGTTTATATTTTGGTCAAACTTCCTACTGTGGGTCTCCTTTTATTTGTGGTCAGAATAAGAGGCAACTTGCCACAAGTATAAGGCACCTTCTGATGGGGCCCCATAGGTAAAGGACAGACGGTAACAGTCAAGTTTAAAAGGAGAGGAACAAAATCAAATAGAAATCAAGAGAAAGGCTGCCAGTGTCAGCATCCCTTAGTTCTCTCACCCATAGCTCTTTCAAGTGTTTCCTTCCATGTCCCTCAAGTTCCCTGTACAAGTCCAAGCCCAAGAAACAAGCATGGCTACTTGTTTCCAAGTCTATTTGCTCCACATACCTCCTCCAGGTCTTCCTCTTTCGTTCTCTTTCCTTCCTTTTCCATGTCCTCTACCCAGTCTTTTCTAGCTTCTCACTCACCTACAAACACTTTGTGCTTGAACTTTATTATTACCTCAATTCTCCTTCAGTCATCTTGATAGTATGTCTGTTAATCTGAACCTCTGACAATTTGTCTTTCTTCTTATAAATAATATCCAAGTGTCATTGCATTCATTTGCTCTTCTATTTATTCTAAACTAACTTGATCTTTTCATTCACCCATTCTTTTTGTGTAGCCGTAGGAAAATTCTACCCAGATCTCTACAAAATCTGTCATATCTTCATGTGGTATAATTATGCCAAGAAAATATTACTAAAGAAAATATTGTTGGTGAATATAGAAAGAATACTGTGGCCAGGAAATTATCATTTGATAACCACATAAAGTTAAATAATAAACCATGTAATTGCAATGAGGATTATCTCAGGCAAGAATCATTAGTAGATACTGAATCTAGTTTTTGATGAGTTACAAGATATTTGCACTGTCTTAAAGTATCTTCCAAAATATTGGTTAAGACTTTCATAAAAATTTAGGAATTGTAGGAATTTAGGAGAGAGTATTTTCGCAGTAGGGTGATAAAATTAACATAACAAAAGACAATGGTGGTCATCATCTGCCTCTAGAGGTTATACACTGGTACAGCATCATTTAAGTCATTTTTATCTTACTCTTACTTAGCATTGAATTAAAGGACTCAGCATTTTGCCTGAATCACTGTTAGCATTCAGTGAATGTTAATTTCTTCTTTTAAAGTCTTCCATGGCACATCTTCATACAGTATTTCTTAACCTTTCATTCCATTGCTCTTCACTATACTTCCCTAAATCACATTTGTATCTGCTTTACCCAGCTAGATCAGCAGGTAGCATTTAGTATTTTGTCTTTCACAGGGTATTACTCATCTATGTTTACTGTTACCACTGGTATTTGATTACTTTAAGTGCTCTGTTTTGTTTGATTGATTGGAAAAGAAAGGACTCTCTATTTTATAATAAGTCTTTTGCTATAGATACCATATTTTCCTCTAGGCTTTTATTTTCTTACTTCTTTCCCTTGTACCAGAAAACTATTTTGATTACATCTCCTTTTAACTTGATTCAATGAATAACATAATAACAAATAAGCCTTGCAATAATTAACTTAAAGGGACATTTAAATTTAAGATTATAGAATGTTTCTCACATGACAAAATTTTCCAAAACTAATATTGGAAGATATATTTACTAACTATGATGTGAAGGATAAGGTGACAAAATTTCAATATTTCACCTAATTGTGACTAGACACAAGTTAAGATAAGTACATGGTGCAATTGACTAGTTTAAAAGTTTATCAATTTTAAAATTGTATTAGAAAATCATATACATTTATTATACTGATAAATGTTGTAATTACAGATTTCAAACTAAAAGTATTTTCCAATAAGATCTAAGACATAATTTAAGGTGTTAAGAATGCATGCACAAAGCTTACTTCAGCAGCATATACACTCAAATTGGAACAAAACAGAGATTATCATGGCCCCTGTGCAAGGATGACACACAAATTCATGAAACATTCTTTTCATATTTTTTTTAAAAAATAAGAGAAAAGAATGTGTGAATAATTCATTCTTATTATAACACTTAGGAACATCATCCTTTATGTTAACATTTGTCAAATTTAGATTTTTGATTCAAAGGTTGACATGAAATATTGTTCTAGTTTTTATTGCTATACTTAGTGTAGAATATGTGCTCATTAAAGCATATTTTGAGTGTTCTATATTTTAATATGGAATTAGTAAACAGATTATTTAGTACAAATAATGTGAATGAATCAGTGTCAACTTAGTATTTTGAGTGTCATATGGGCTATCTTTACCCACCTGCTATTCTCATGTCTTTCCTCTTCCCAAAAGTCTCTCTAGTCTCTGCTCCTTTCCTTTTTATCACTTTCTTTTTTTTCCCCTCCTAAAAACCAAAGCTCCAATTTCCCTCTACACACCCTCTTGGTGATACATTATCTCTTTCCACCCTGGATTTATAACAAAATAAAAGTACCATTATCCTATTTAGGCCTCTGTGTTTTTCAGACACAGCTAATGGGAATGCCTAAATTTTATGAACAAATAACTGTCCATGTTGGGGATAAATACACTGCCCATGTTGGGGTCATGGCTTCAGTTCAAGTGTGAAAAGTTAACAATTTTTAGTTTCTATTTCCTTTAGCCATGGTTATATCCTGCTTTCAACTCACTAGAATACTAGCCAAGAAGAATATGGGAGTTTTCACATCTTTAACCTTCCATTACATAGAAAGAAACTTTTTGAATGCCAAGTTTAAAATGTCAATTGTTTCCTTTTAATACTCATTTTAATTTTAAAATGAGGACAGTAATTCCCATCAGAAATTGTAATACTTGAGATAATGTATCATGAAAGCTTTGTGTAAGAAATTACTAACGCATGCTATATAGATGTGACCATTATTTTTTATCTTTCTCTGTTTTCTAGAGTGCTTAGCATTATGATGTAGCTATGCTTTAAAAAAGGAGCTTCATCTTCCGGAAAAAAGGAGTGTCATAGATATTCTTATAAGTTTGGTACAGTGAATAAATCTGATTTGCCTTTAGTATACAGAGAAGACAAGAGTAAATTAAGAAATTCTAATTGGTACTTTTATCTATGTTCCCTGACTGCTTTAGAATCTCTGAGAAAACTATTTACATAAAATATATGAGTAAATTCAAAGTCTGTGTGTGTTTCCCTTGTTTTGAAAGTTGATATGTTATGATTTAATAATTATTTAATTATTTTATAGACATAAGATAAATTGGTTGCATGCTTGTTACCATAATAATTAGGTCTTCATGAGGTGAAATGATGATATATACTTTTTCTGATATATATGCTATCATTCTGTCCACATAGATTGTCCTTTTTGACAAAAATACATTTATACTTAAACATTTTCTCAAGAGTGAGCCAATTCTACCACCTGCACATCTGGTATCTAAAGCATATGGATTTCTCTAATTAATTACATGGGATATTGGCACTTCAGACACTTGTCACAGAGTTCAATCATGAATTGACTGTGATATTTAATATTTGCTAAATGTTCACATGAGATAGCTAGTGTTAAAGAGCTGGTATAGAGGATTCATTAAGTATCCATACCTCTGAGTTCTCAAGTTCTCCAGTTTTCCCTATAATTTGGGCAACAGAAAGCAATATTGGGTTTCTATTTGATTATATATGGCCACTTCCAGATCAACATTACTCTTCCTCCATTAAAAAAATGTTTTCTACACTAATGTAAAGGCCTTGAAGTTCATCACTCCTGAACTCACAACAAGAAACTTGAAAAGCTAAAATCAACAACTCTTTTTTCAGAAGAAAAAGATTAATATTACTGGACAAATTGTTACCACAACTGAAAAGTCAAGCAGATGCAACAAAAAAATAGTTTATTGGAAGCATAAGATGCTGGAGCAGTGAATGGCAGGACATATAAATGACAAAATGCTGGAGGCTGAGTGTGGTGTAGCTGTTGAGTTAATACTGGTTGAAACTAGTCAGAAAAATTCCTTACACTATGATTAATTATACCCCCAAAAGAATTCCATCAGTTGTCACGGTGAAGAGTAGGGAAAAATCCTCCTGTGCTTCAAACAGGAGGAGGAAAATCATGACAAACTTACACTTACAACATTCTGTTCAGCTTAACAAAATTCTGTCCTCATGTGAAATGATTTTACTACTCTCATCTGACTTTAGGGAAGGGTGATGAATTGACTCCATCACCCTCATCCCCAGAATGTCTCATATAAGTGAAGTGATAAAAGCAAACAAAAAAAAAAATTTTGAAGGTCATAGGTAATCTAGGTAATCTAAGGATGCTCTTCCCTCTCTCTCAGAATGGAAATTATTAAAAGGTACTCCTCCTTCAAATATCTCACAAGATTTTATCAGAGATACTCATGTAATTATAATGGTTTATATTCAAATGTGCTATATGAGACTTAGGTTCTCTTTAATAGTCTCTAGGGACTTGAACTGGTTTTATTTTAATGTAAAACCAATCATATTATTACTTAAACTCTTCCATTGACTATTAATGAATCTTTAGTTGCGTTGCAAATCCCTATCTACATTTTTATGAGTTTTTATGATTTGGGCTCTGCATACCACTTTGTCTCATTTTTTCACAATTTAAACTCCATAATATTTGGTCTCAAATTTTAGAAATGTTCTTAATTTCAACCTCATCGCTTGATTCTTTTTTTCATATATGCTTTCCCTTTGATATGAAGTAATCCAGTTTTCCTCTAACTTGATAATTCCTACTTAATCATTTGGTTTCAATTTAAGTAACTTTTTGTTTTCAGAAGTTATATCCTGTCACATATTCTATTAAGGGCATATATATGCCAGTAATACCATGTATCTCTTATCCTATGTTTAATTACTTGATTGTCCAGTTCTTCTTACATTTTAAATTTATGATTTGAAGAAGTCTAACTATTCTGTTTATAATGACTTCTACAGCATTTACAATTCCCAGTCCATAGTTGTTTCTCCATAATATATAACTATTCCTAAGTCATTGAATAGCTGACGAAATATATGAATGGTGACTGAAAAAGTGACTAAAGTAATATTGGTCCTTTTTTAAATTTTTTTAGTAACTATAAAACAGCCACTGAAAGAACAGTTGGATATCATTTATGAAACTATAGTAAAAAGCTTCCTCTAGAAAATATTATTTCTACTTAGATTTGCCACCATTTGTCATTTTTAAAAGTCTTTGATATAGGGCAAGAGATTCTCTTGAACAATTTCAAATGGTTTCGAGCATATTGAGCAAATATTTTGTGAGAAGTGTAAGCTTTCTTTTGTACCTTTATCACCCAAAGTCATAAAGTAGTTAGAAATAAAATGAATTGATATAAGTGAACTACTTGAAAAAAACTTAGGGAAACAGTATAGATAATAACTCTTTAAAAACTATGTCAATTTCTAATGAAATAAAAAAAAATTTTAATAAGGTGGAAAGTAATTCATTGGTCCTCTGAGGTAAAACAAGAATGCACAAATAGCTTATGGTAACTTTTTACATCAGTTTTTGTATTTTTGATATCATATTATAATTTCTTGAAATTTGTTAAGTCCCCTATTTTAGTTCCCAGCAGTATTTCTCCTTTTGATACCCTATAAACTCATCAGATATAAAAATATTCGAATAACTAAAACTTTAAAATAACTAAGTAATGACGTTTGGTTCCACTAGAAATGTTTTTAGTTTCTTTTCTGTTCTTTCATAATAGTTTATAATGTTATCAGCTTCTATCAAGTGGTTACTATGTGCCAAGTAATCTCCAGTTATTGGTCATTGATAGGTTTTGTTTCACTTTATTGAAAAAAAAAAGTCATAAAAATGAATGGTGGCAATAATCTGTAACATGTTGGGAAAAATAGCACACGATTAAAAAGTTTATTGAGAGTAGTTTAATTATTTGAAATTATAAATATGCTGCATATGTGTAAGCACATGAGAAAAAAGCTAGGCATATTCCTTATCGAAATGCCATGTCCATAAAGAGAAACCTCCTGTTTAAAACTTATAGATTCAGGATTTTTTTAAAAAGTATCTCATATGTCTATACCACACCATTTTATCAGAATTGGAGTGGGTAGACAAGGTTCATTGAAGGATAATGAATTCTTTAAAATGGAGTAAGTATAGTTGTTTCTTGATTCTCATTCCATTTTCTTAGTATATAATTAAAGTAATTTTATTTTTGTTTTAAACTATATTAGATGAATATGCCTCATCTAAGACTAAGAATGTAATCACTAATCACTAATGTCTTTACGTTGGAATGTTGAAATGTATTAAAGAAATTATTTAAAAGGAATAACTTTACATCAACTGAACCAAAACCCAAGCATTTCCCAGTGTCCAGACAGATCATATAAAATCATTCCATTCAGAGTCTATTCAATAATTCATACAACTTCAATTTGAAACTACAGTTTGTAGCTATTCATTCTATGAATTGTGACCTTCAAAACTGGACACTCTGTTGGACCCATCCAGAGATTCTCTAATTGTTTATATTTGCACTTAAATTTTGTTTTAAGAAAGATTTTACTTATTCAGGATCTAGAGTAGCTTTAGAGATCATCTTGAACAAACATTTAGAACTTAGCCCTACAATTCATTTTCTTCTAAGAGCAACAATGACCCAATCCTTCAGTATTGCAATGTTGACACAATCACTTATTGAAATGTTATCTGAAAAAAGAGGAGCTTCTGCTCAACCTTGGTATAATTTCTGCCCTTCAGACATAAACTGAAGAGTTTCATTGTCTTTCCAACTAATGCAAAACAAATACAGAAAACAAGTGTTCCTAGGGAAAGAATGTCTACAACACAAGATATAATCTACAAGTATATCTACTATTAGTTGCTATTTGCTTTCTTTTCTTTTATGTTTTTCTTGATATTGATGGTCAGCAGGGGCTTTTTATTTATTTTTATTATTTATTTATTTAACATCAGTAAATAGTTATTAGAATACTTCCCCCTCTGATGCCCCTCCAATCACTCAGAACTCTCTCTCCTGCTACTTGTTAAGTTCATTTAGTCTCTTTCTTTCCTGTGGCAGTATGCTTTCTCTGAGTGAGGCATGAGTTCTTGTGACATGACACACTGTGCTGGTAGGTTTCAGTCTTATCCTTGCTTTGAGTAACCAGCTGACTTATTTGCAGTCTATCAATGTTTTACCACTGTTGGTTGTCTCTCCTCTCTGTTCTGTGCTGTTTTGCTGCTTCTTTACTTTACAGTTTCAGCATCTGGTTTAGGGGGCTTGCCCCCAGCCATTGTCAGAGAAAGAGTTTCTCCATGGGTATAGGCATCTGTGAATAGTCATCGGAGATTATCTCCTTTCCCTTTGTTTGCCGCTTTGATGTGAGGTTGATGTCATGACTCTGTGGCCTTCCTCTCCCACATGATTATTTTCTGTACACCCTGAGATGTGTTTTTACTCCTTCACCTGGGGTTTTGAATTAGCAGTCAAAGTAGACCATCAAAAGATATTGTTTCATCTTTCATTCATACTTACTGTATTTTGCCTTAAAACTGAAGATGTAAAAGAAAACATCTTGTTTTATCACTAAGAGTGGAAAATGAAGAGAAAGAATAAAGTGACATTACTCTTGATTTTCATTTGTATTATGTCATCAAATATACCTCTTTCTGAAGAGGTATATTTGATGACATATGGAACTGTATTAACATTGCGATTAATCATTATATTAAACTGCTTACAATATTCTTAGAAAGCTGTGATAAATTGTTTTACCCCACCCTCTATTTTTGTGCCAATATAGAGAATCTTCTCAGAAATGTCTACTGATAGGGAAAAGTTTTTATGACTTTTTTTCAATCACAAACATTAAATGCCTCTTAAATAAGTTTTTACTCTTCCTAAAAGTAATGAGATAAGCAGGAATCTTAAATCGCTTTCATAATTTAGGGCAAGAAAATGTCTCTCTTGGCAATTATTGCATAGTGCTCTAAGGATTTTGCTTCAAGCATCCTTTACAAGTCAAAGTATATCATTATTATGAAATATTACATATATAATTTAAAACTTATTACAGTATAATTCTATTTTTATCTTATTTATTCTTTGCACAATTCTTCATAAATTTTACTTCTATGTACATTCTAAATACTACATACATTATTTGTGTTTATAAATCAACTTTGAAACAATTTTAAAGGATGTAAACAAGTCATTTTGTATTTATCTATATGCTTATAGTTTCTAATATTCATTAATCCTTCTTACATGCAATAATTTCCATTAAGAGTCATTTCTCTTAACTCAGAGAACTTTTTAAATCAACATGTTGAACTTTTTTAATCAACATGTTAGTTTTTGTCTGTTGTGAGAAATTTATCATAGGATATTTTTGTTTACTTGCAAAGTTTTTCTTTTACCTGAAATTTTTGAAGATATTTTTGTGCATATAAATTTTTCTTTCAGAATATTTAGAATGTCTACATCTGATTCATATAGTTTCTACAGAGAAATGAACAACATTCTCATTTCAGTTTCATTGTATATAATTTTTATCACTGAATGCTTTTAAAGATTTTCTCTTTTGATCAGCAGTTTGACTATGATGTTCCTACATGCAACTTCCTTTTTATTTATACTGTTTGGGATTCATTGGGTGGCATGAATTCAAAAGTTGCTTTTTGATCAAATTGAAAAATTTTGAGATAGCAGTTCTTCAGAAACTTTATTCTTGGACCTCTCTCTCTGGTTCTTCTGAGATTCTACTTACATGGACATTATGCTATTTGATAGTGTCATACTGGTGTCTGAGGTGGTCAGCTTTCTCTCATATTCTGTGAACTTCTGATTCTATGACTTTTACTGTCTGACTCCTTAAACAGTAGCCTTTTTATTCTTGAGTTTTGCCAAAGGTATGTTACATGGATTTGAGAGTCCTTGGGGGAAAAGCCATATAAATCTTATTTACAAAGTTTCTATAATTTCAGGATTAAACTATTCTAGTTTGTGCTTATTCTTGTTAACTTCCATTACTTTAAGTATTTATATTATATATTTTATCTGTAGTCTAAGTTATTATTGGCAGATTGGTAAATCTATTGAAAAATTTTCCATGATTTCCATAATCTAAAAGCTTCCATCAACTTATATGGTTGATTTGAAAATTATTAGGAGCAAGGAGATCTTTGAAATACTTTACTAAAATAAAATTCATTTACATGTAAATTACCTCTTAATTATGTGAATGTTGATAAAACAAATGAGTAAGAGCCTCAAAATGAGACACATCATTACTTTAAGTATATCAGTAATTAAGTTTTGAGAATACTAAAGTTTACAAATGGATACTTGAAAGATGGCAATCTGGAATCTTAAATCATTTTTACTCATGTATTTGCTGAATTTGCTGATATGTTTTCTAATGTCTGTTGATATCACTTTTACATGTTAGCCCCATAAATGTTTATATTATTTGTTTTTGTGAAAGGTACACCAAATATTTCAGGAAAATATGTATATTCATATAGTGTAAGAACAGCTCACACTCACAAAATACTACAACTATAAACAAATTCACGTATTTTTACTTGGCTTAATTTTCTTAATCACCTGGCATGAGGCATCATGCCAGTTGCTTCATTTTATACATTGCAATATTAGAATCTTAAATGGATTGTGGTGACTTTCTAAATAAAACACATGTCATAGCCAGGGTACTGGAAACAAATGTTCTACCTCTTCGTACAGCTTATTTCCATTTCTCTATAGAATCTCTTCAATTGGGCCTCTGCTTTGACTTTCAGTTCCACTGGTATAAGCCAAGTGTTTTGTGTTATTCTTGATATAACATTGAGAGCCCCAAGATATTTGTTGGTACTTGAGAATTTGCAGTCCTTAAAATAAGAAGTGACAAAATAAAACTCAGAGAAGGCTAAATGATATGTTGAGATCACATAGATTTACACAGCTCAGATTAAGTTTGGGTATCCTAACTACTAAATGTTCCATTTCTTGATATAGTTAAAGTGACATATTCTGGCTTACTTTTTTCTATTATCCATTCTGTATTTAAAATTTTGATTAACTTCAAGCTTAATACAAACAATTCATTTGCAGTTAAACAGGACATGTCTGTAGAAACATGTAAGTATAATTTTTGAAGTAAAAGTAAGTTAGAAGTCTTTCTTGGCCTCCAGTGTTTTATATCAGTCCCAAGGACAGGTTAAAATTTTTCACTTGCATGTAAAAATTATACTGTTGTTTATTCCCTGAAAAATAAAAGATAAATATTACTCAATTTTTTTCTTATTTTTTGTTTTTTTTTATTTACAAGACCCATTTATTTCACCCAATTTGAAATTAAGCTAATCTTTCAAACTTCTATCTCTGAAGATGAGACCAGTCTTTCAAGACCACACTGTACTGCAATCATTTATTTGCTTGATTTGAAAATTATGGATATCTCTTTTCATGTGACTTTTAAATTGATATCAGACCCAAAGAATTCTGCTACCTGAATATCTTTTTAGATTTTCCCTATTATACATTGTAACTGCACCCTTAACTACATTATTAGATGTCCTGTGTAGAAACTGAAGATGTTCTTGAAAAGCTCTTGCCTTGTTAATACATGGTATTATCATAGAGAGGAAGCTTCTTGTAGACTTATACATATATATGGTTCTTGTTACTAAGGAGCTATATTACTAGTTTAAAAATCTTTCATACAACCTGTGCTCAATACATACATATATAGATTTGCATACATATGCATATACCAAGCTTGCATATGCATAAAAGTCAAGTTTAAATTTGAAATAGTCTTATAGAGAAATTATCTCAACAATTCTAGTTGGACTGAAAAGCTGGTTACTTTCATGTGTAAAGCAAGTATTGTCTTAATCCTAGATTTTATAATCTTGACCTTAGAAATACACACAATGATGATTTAAAGAATAAAATTACATTTAAGATATTCCCAATTGGTTAATTTATGTAAAAGTATGTGAATAATAGTGAAGAAAGGCATTTGATTAAACTACGAGAATTGAATTTAGATCTATTTCAGGATAATCAGTCTAATTTCTCTTAAGAAAATAAGGAAGACATGTTATAGGTCATGTTTTCTGGGATTTAAAGATCATTAGACTTTTATACTATTTCCTTTATTATTGCAGTTTTGATAAAATTATAGAAGTTGACTTTTGCAGTTGGTATATGGTAAAGTGCAGCAATATAATCACTGTTGTTCAGAATACTTCTTGGGTGGTCTTCACTAAGATTATATCTGATATAAAGTAATATAAAAAAGAGAAACATGTTGTAGCTGTGGTACAATGACCACTAAGCATCCTAAGATAGGAGGAAACCTTCATCACAGGGAGCTATTTCAGCAGAATGATCGCAAGGTCAATTATATTTGGTTCAGCTATATCAGATTGGTGACAGTATTTAACCACCTCCATATTTTTAAGTTAGGTTACTCATACATTCAGCCATGAAGGAGAGTCATAGAGCTTGTCGTAGTATATTTCTGAATCAAAGGAGTTACAAATAATATTACATGCCTATCTATGCTTTAGATATTCACATGTATGTGCATGCATATGTGTACACACATGCGCTCAAGCACACCACACACATTGATTAGAACAGCCAAGGCTTGGGTTGCTGAAGTTGGTTCCATAAAGTGGTATGCACTGGTGCACAGTAGTAATAGTATACAAACTATTGCGGGATATGGAAATTTGATTTCCTTAAACAGCTATTTATGTGATCTTGGAAAACAAGTTAAAGAGAGAGTTTAAATGAAAAAGTAAGCTGGGATTATGAATTTAGGAAGTACGGGTATTTGAGGAAATTCAGAAAGCATTGAGGACAGAATTGTAATGAGAGAAGTTGCATGAGGAGGCCTGAAAATCACAGAATCCTAGAGTTTCCAGGATAATATCTTTAGATCTTATCTTTATAACATATTAATAAGTGACAACCCCTAGATTTCATAAAAGTACCTACTGTGGAGTAGAGGTTGAAAGCCAAACTCCTAAAATCTAATGATAGAATTAGCCACCATGCTTCCTCTGCTCTTATTTCAATCCAGTTTTTCCGATTACATTATGCTTTAGTCCATGAGATTTTTCATAAACTCTAACATATCTACAATATTATTACTCCCTTTTCTGAGAAATAAAACAATCTTATTTGATTAAGAAGGATCTAGCTAAATCTAAATAGAAACATCCTGATCCAGAGGTACAGAACATTCCTCAAGGGAATGGGTGAAATGTGTGGGATCCCAGAAACAGAATTACTGGTTATAAAATTCTGACAGTAAACACATTTTAAAATTATGCATTTTGATTAAAATTAAAAACTAAGATTTTAATAATTTAAATAATATTTAATGGAAGAATTTGTGTCCAAGATAAAAGAATTGAGATGATTCATACTTATCTCCTGCCACAATCACAGTAAACCTATAAATAGATATGCATTAATATACAGAATTAAAATTGAAACCTGGGCTAATATAATTTCCACAACAAAGGCTAAAAATGAAGCACCCACATGGAAAGGAGAGACAGAGTGACACTCAGGATGGCAAGAATCTCTAGGGAATGATACAGGGTCAGAGTCACCAGCAAGTGGCATTTGGCAACTTCTTGCAGCCTTGATGAAAACTATATGGGTGGGTATTGTTTTCAAACCCAACCTCCATATGCACCCCCCCCCCCAAAAGCTTCATTATCCCCAGGAAGTTGCAACATTAGCAAAGGATAGGAGAAGACAATACTGTGGTGGATAAACAGGCCCTCTTAGCTAATATCTGTGAGACTGCAATGCATGTCTTTATAGTCTACAAGTCTCCCACAGACCTTTGACAGAATAGACAGCTAACAAATGACCCACATTGCCTACTGTACTCCCCTGCCTGCCCAGAGTCTGCTAGACCCAGTCCACTGCCAAGCCCTCCTTTCCCCCAATGGAAAATCTGCCCCATATCCTGGGTATTTCTGAATCATAGGAGTTACAAATAGCATCTATTATGTAGCATCTATTATATGATCCCATAGGCATATGCCATTGTCAGAGTCCCAGCAGCCCAGTTATCTCAGTGCACCTCTTGCAGCCTAATTAGACGCAACATTTCATGCTACATCTCCAGCACCTGGTCATCCATATGACACTGCTGACTGTTGCCAGCATTTGTATCACTGCCAACCAAGAGATCATCAATGTTGGTGCAACCTAGATGACCAAGTACATATTTTTCAGCAGCTCCAGGCAGTCACAAACAATGAGTGTACATAAGCCCAGGTTCAAGGTCAAATTTAACCAATGAACCCCTACATGAGCGGGGCAACTCTGTATTACCTACAAAAAATTCACTTAACCGACAAGGAGTCATTCGTAATAGATTGAAAGTGAAAAGATAAAGTATATTTTTTTAAAAAGGAATTCTATGCATAAAATCACAAGAAATGTCATCTCACACTTATCAGAATAGTACATAATTAAAAGATTCCAACAGTGCTAATGGGAATGTGGAGAAGGAAAAAAGAGAACAACTATACTGTTGTGGGAATGTAAACTGCTGTAGACATTTTGGAAAGTGATCTGGATTTACATTTTGAAAAAAAAATGGAAATATAACATGCCCAGCAGTTACTCTCAGTCACCCGTTAAAAAAAAATGGAATCATCAACTCAAAGAGTTATGTGCTCTATAATGATTATTTACAAAAAATTAGACATGGAAACAACATAACAACCATTGATAGCAAGATGATGTGGTATACCCACACAATGGAATACTGGTCAGCAGTAAGAAATTATGAAATGTTCCATTTATAGCAAAATGGAAGAAGTTCAAGGGATTTCTTGAACGTGAATTAAAGCAAGTTAGAATTAAAAATTGGGCTTTTATCAATACTTGATTGCATGATTCAACAAAGGAAAATACTTATAAAAAGTAGTGAACACTAATAACAAGTGAAACTTCTGAGTTTAAGAGGGAGAAGACAGAGAAAGGGACAAGGATATAAGAAATGTTGATAGGAGCAAACAAACAATGCATATAATGAAAAAATAATTAAATAAATAAATTGCAACTGCGTTGTAATGTAAGTCCAGGTTGCTCAGACATAAAATAAATGGCTAGTAAACAAACAAAAGCACTATAAAAGGTTAAGAAATTATTAGAAAGGAGAGCAAAAACATAGAAAATATCTTAGAACATTCATGCTTAGCTTCCCACATAATAAGAAAATCACTAAATAAAAATTCCCCATAATCATCTACCAGGTTGGCAAGCTATTTAAGATTTTCATGTTTTTATGGCAAGGCTCATTATTGCTGATGAAATGTAAGGTAAAATCAATGTGAAGGAAGAAGAACTTGCAAAGTTCAGAAGGAAGAAATTACATTCAAAATTACTCTTTTACTAGGTAATCCCATATCTGGGGATTTACCCTTAAAATACATCTCCACAAAAAAAGCAAAGATTTACGGATACTTATTGCAGTAATAATGCTAATAGAAAAAATATTTTAAGTAAAATATTTTCATAGAAAGTTGGTTATATAAATATGTTAAATATAGACTAGCTAACTAAACAGATTTGATAAAAATGAATATTTTCTCTACAAATCATTATTGCATGACTTCTAGGATGTAAAGTAGAAAAATGTAATGGAAATATATTTTTTTAGTTTTTTGCTTAACAGTGAAGGGAAATAAATTATTTACACATACTTCAATCTTATTTTTTTATTGTAAGTGGTGACTTTATATATTTCAAGTTCAGGTCCATTCTGCATTATTTTTTAAATGTAAACAGAAATATACATATAATAAAGGAAATGATGATTTACTGTTTTCTTCATATTTACATACAGAGGTAGTAGTGAGAATCATACAGAAAATAAATGCTGGGAATAAGACTTTTCTAAGTCTATGTTATTTCTTTTGAGCTGTGAATATATTTACTGTGCTCTAGTAGATAATTTGCATATTCAAAATATAAATTTAAAAAATTTAATTTTTTAAAAAAATTTAAATTCAAAAATAAATTTTAAAAAATTATTAAATTTAAATTTAGAAAATTTAAATTCAAAAATAAATTTAAAAAAGTAAAAAACAAGAAAAACAAACACACAGAAATTTGACACTGTATTTTGTTAACAATTATCCAAAAGATTTAATCCATTTATTTCAAAGTGAAATACACTTTGAACATTGCTCTTTGAAGACATATTTTGGGTTGGATAAGATCTAAAGGAAAGATAAAACAACAGGAAAAACTTCAGAGAAAGTGTTGTATAGTAGGTTTAATGATTGTAGTGGTAGAAATGTAGTAATTCCAAAACTATCTCTGTATTTTAAATTAAAGTAAATAAAAGAAAATGAAGGAACATATTGATATTATTGGGAACTAGATTCTCACTGTGGGAGACATGAGATACAACTATGGGCTAAAGAAAGAAACAAATGGTATGGAATCAGTAAACTGTGACTGTTTAGAAAACTCTAACAAAATTCTGTGACTGTTTAGAAAACTACCTAGAAAGCATTGCTAGCTAATGCATAGCATGATAAATAGCTATGCATTTTTTGACAGCGTTTAATGACAAGACTTTGAATTTCAGCAGAAGTCCAGGGCTCTGATCTTGTTTTTTCAATATTATTCACACTAAAATAAACTGGGGCTTCTTAAGGAAGTGATTAGGGGCTGTGTAGGCTAAGTACAAGTTTGGAAACTGAAGAGCACTCCAAAGAGATGGAGTTGTGGAAAGGACCCAAGAGCTAATTTAAAGGAGTGTTCACACAAAACTTTATACCATTTGAATATCAAAATCAACAATGACACACAGGGTTGTATTATCACATTGAATTAACAGGGACCCATGGATTTTCAGAGACACATTAACAAATGTCTTAAGGGGCTAGAAATTTTCATCTTTACAGAAGAATGCCAACATACAAACATCAAAGGACTCATGAAATTATGTCATCATACCATACAAATAAGTGATGCATAATCAGACACCCTGACTAAAGAGCCTCCCAATGTATTGTACTATGAAGGCAGAAAAACTGCCTGTGCAGCATTACTGACAAAAATGATGACCTGAATCTGATAATGAGGGAATAATCAGAAAATTTAAATTGACATTCTATAAAATAATTATCACTGCTGTTAAAAGGTCGTGTTATGCAAGTTTATATATAAAAAAAAAAAAAACCACCTAGGAAAATTGTGTAGAATATATATACAACTCAAGAACCAGACCAACCAAATGCAATTGTGAACATTAAAGGAATGATGAGTTGAAAAAAAAAAGGAAACAAGCATATTGGAACAGCAGGAAATTTTGAATATAAGCTCGATTTCAACTTTAGCAGAAGGAAATTTCCATAACTTGAAATTAAAAACACTGCCGAAAAAACTAAAAATTGCTCAGGAACATTGGTCTAATTTGATATATTGTCAATATAACATATTTTATTTGAAATCATTTTGAAAATATAGTGATCTTGTGTATATCAAAGTAAAAAATAAGTTTTAGTGTCTGAATATGTGATAATATTAAGAATAAGTAACACTCACTTTGGAAAATGTGAAAGAATACAAAGAATAAAAAGAAAGCTATCAACGAACTCCCAAGACAACTCTCCCAAATATCCAACATTGGTTTTAAGTTAACTTATTTTTAAGTTTCATTTTCCTGAATACATTTCACTTAACACAGTGCCAATACAGATATCTTGATCATCATCATAAAACCTTGTTTCTTGTAAGCAAAATAGCATCTTATAAGATCTGTAAGTTTGTAAATACTTTCTAAGTTAGATTAGCAACATCCTTTTAATCTTAAAATTCACTTTTTGTCATGAGATACGTTTCCATCTAGGTTTTGCTCCATGTATTTGTAAAATCATAGGCACTCTAGTTAAATGATCTAAAACTCAGGAAACATATACTTCTAAATAAATGAAGCTAACAATCATATCATCCTAATAACCTCTCAAATAATTTGCATTTCTTTGTAAAATTTTAAGAGTGATGCTCACTAGCTGAAAACATGACAATCAAACAAAAGGGCAAGTAAAATTTAGAACTGTTATCAGGACTGAAGCATAGAGATGGGGAAGGGGGCAAAATCAGGGAGAGAAGGGCACAAGAGATTAAGATGATGGTTCGTAGGTGATAAGGTGGTGGGAGAACCTTGGGGTAGACAATGGTGCAAAATTATATATATATATATGCAATCAATTAAAAATAAATCCATAAAAATAAAAAATATCATCAATAGGAAATGGTGCCTGCAACTATTAGAATGTTAGTACTGAGTTTTCCTGGCTACTTCTTTTTAATAGGGATCTCAGTGTAGGTAGCTGAAAAGTTACTTTACAGTTGCACAAAAACAAGCATAAGTGGCAAAGACAATCTCTCAGGCTCAGTTTTGACTGGGCTTAAGCACAAAGGTTCTTCTCTAGGGGCTTTTTGAGGGGTAGAGGGCATGTTCTGACAACCTCCTCCTACATTACACCTCTATACCTTTCCATGACAGTTTGCTTCCTAGTTTCTGAATAGAGACTCATCTCCTCACACCTCATCTGCACCGGTGCTCCTACATGCCCACACTTCATGCTGAACTGAGCTGTTTCTAATTGTGGAGGCATGTTTACTTCCCCAGTGACTAGATAAGCACAGTCTTTGAAATCACATATCAAAATTATACACTGATCAATCCACCTGTAGATTTATAATTCACAGGAAAAATAGCTGCTTTGAAATATTTAATAGACATATTAAAGTTAGAAATTACCTTTCACATGCACTAAACACATTTGCATAAAACACCATTTACTAGAAAATATTTGGACATTAGAACCCATCTCTTTCTGTATGTGTATGAAAACAGTATGTTCTTTTTGTATATTATGGGAAACTCAGAGCAGGGTTCTCTATTGGTGTTCAGGAAGCCAGCAAAACAGAATTCAAACATTAAAGTTTTTTATTTCTCAACTGTAAAGGAAGCAATAGTATTTTCCCTATATTTTCCTCTCATATACCCCCTACCCCTCCAGCTAAGGATGCCCAATTCTGCCCAGTGGTACCATGAATTGTTGCTGCATCACTTTTAGCTGCCACAAAAGGCTCGCTACAGGGAGGGTTGGCTGCCTGCCAAAGGACAAGCTTCCTTCTCAGCCTTTCTCAGTCTCTCATTAGCTGCATGTGAAACTGTCACATATATTTTTATAAGAAGCCTTCTTCATGAAAACCTAGTTCACTAAATATTATATCTAGCCTGAAATTCCAAGCATCACATGCTTCTATGCATTTTAGAAACTTTATTTTTAGCTTACCCTTTTTGTGCCCTGTCAGCACTCTGGCTCGCCTCCCTCTGCAGCTAGGTGGTTAGAACAGCTGATGGTTAAAATGAAAGATCCAGTCATAAAGAACACCTGCATGAATTTTTGGGATGGCTATTTCTCCTATATCACAAATTCATATAGAGCCTGCAATTCACTTGGGTTATTTCCACTGACAGCAAAGGTCAGGGTTTCCTTTTATAGATATTGCTTGAATATATTTTTACATTAACAAATTCATATTTTGGTTTCTGTCCCTTCTGCATGTATTCAGACAAAAATGATCCAACAAATTGTAATCCTGATAATTGAATGAAAAAGAAAACCCTGCGAGACATTAATCCTCTGCTGAGTATGTGGTAGGCAGTGTAGCCTGAGTCGCACTCCATCACTCTTACTCCTTGAAAAGTTTGTCCAACTGATACACACACAGGTGATAGGATGATAGGATTTACTTTTTAGACTTTCTTAGATTTGGATGGTGGTGAAACAATTTACCAAGATCACTGAAAAATAGTCCTGTGAATACTTTAGGAAATTGACTTAATTTCAACCTCGTCCTTAATTATAGGGTAAAAAGCCGGTTCTCACATTATATTTTCTTTTCTTTTTTTGTTTCCCCACATAACATTTTCTCCTGAGTTCTTGCTATGAAGGTCAAACCCCTAAGTCACTGATTGGCAACTTTGAGATAAGAAGATTTGCATTCTTCAGGGACAGTGTTCTTTAGTAAAAGCAACTAAAAGGAAATGAAGAGAAATGCTTACTGGTTTTACAACTCTAATCTACTACACATCACAAGAAACCAAGTGTTTAAAAATAAAAATAATTTTCTTCTCATAACTAGAATTGGTTTTTACAAGAATATGAAAAGTAACTAAACACACACTCTACCCTTGTTGTCTACAGTTATATTCTAAAAGTGGTAAAAATTTCCACCAAAATTTTTATGCTATAAAATTCTGAAAGCCAGTACAGAATAAAACTGGAATAATCATTTTTCTTCAGAGCTATTATAGTGACCAACAGGGAGAGCTACAGGTATATCAGGGCAACCAATGAAAATAGAGCAGATGATTTAGTTCATTCTCAAGAATCACAATATTAGACTCACAGATTTAGAAAAAAGGTGTGAATAAAAAAATTTTACTAGAAAACTGAGTAGTAGTAAAAATACTGGTCTGGGTTTTGGTGAGCCCTCTTTTCTGTATTCTTTGTTTTCAGTCATTTCTGCTAAAATTTACATATTCCTTCTATTATTTGTGGTTATCAACAGCACAAATACAAATATTTTTAACTTAATTTGAGGCTAGTCATTATTACTATCTTACCCTACAATAATAGAAACATAAAACTATTTCACTTAGACCTTTTCTTCTTTGTTACAAGGTATTATTTTTTTCTGGTGTTGAATTTTCTTAGTTTTACTTTCTATTTTTAACACCACACATAAATCATTTTATGGCATTAATATTAATGTAGATTTATCCACATATTTATCAATATTTCTGTAAATTCATACCTTGCACCTTAAACTTCTCTTAAAGTTTTCCTTTTTCTTAAAATAAATCTATTATCAGTTTCCTTAATGAGGTTCTATTGAAGTCAAAATCTCTTTAGTTGATTTAAATGTCTTTTAATCCTATATTTTTATAGAGTGCACATATATATGTATATATATATATATACGTATATTACATCATTCTCTACCCTGAGGTTCTCCCATTACTATATCACCAGTGAACCATCTTAACCTTTCTTGCCCTTCCCCTCCCGTTTTTACCCTCTTCCCCCTTTCTTGTCTATGCTTTAGTTCAGTTGGTAGTTTTAAATTTTTCTTGTCCATTTGTTTGTTTGTTTTTCCTATATCCCACATTTAAGTGAGACCACCCCATATTTATTTTTCTTTCTGACTTATTTCTGCTAACATGATTCCTTCTAGCTCCATCCATGTTGCTGCAAATGACATGTTTGTTTTCTTTGATTGATGCATAATATTCCATTGTGTAAATATGCCATATCTTTTTTAGCCAATCATCAATTTTGGGGCATGTGGGTTGTTTCCATAACTTGGCAATTGTAAATAGTGCTTCAATAAACTTGCGACTACAGATGTCCTTTTGAATTAGTAGTTCCCCTCCCCCCCCCTGGATAGATTCCCAGTAAATGGATTGCTGGATTGAATGATAGTTCTACTTTCAGTTGTTTGAGGGTCCTCCACACACCGTATCCTGTTTTTAAACGTTGATCAGTTAGACTCATAATTATATCCTTTTAGTAAATTTAAGGTATTGTAACAGCATCCACCCATTGTTGAGGAGTTGTTAGCTAAAATGCTGATAGTTTGCAGAGAACTTGTCATTTCTTTTTTATAATGTTTAAGATATTTTCTTTGTCTTTGGAATTTGACAATTTCACCATGATGTGTCCAGTATTTCTTTTTTCTTTTCTGGTGTGGATACTGTTGAGATTCCCTAATTTGAGAATTCATGTCTTCAGGTACTGGAAATGTTTAGCTACTATCTCTTCAAATATTGTCTTTCTAGTATTCTATTTTCAACTTCTAAGATTCGAAAAGGAACTCTACTAGATGCTGTTATTTCTAACTCTTAATATCTCATCTCATGTTTCTTACTCGCCTCTTGTTTCTTACCCCCCTTTTCTAAGACTTCAGATTAGTATCTTAGTTTTCCAATCAGCTATGTACATGAAAAGTTCACATCTATAAAGCCATTTTTAAAATGGATCTGGGGAGCCAATACAGAGAAATTGCATGATCTGCATTTTTTTAAACTAAGTCAATGATCTTTAATTAGAACACAGATCTTTGGACTGCACCAAAAGCAATTGGTTTTTCTGAAGCCAGCAAACAAACAGTTGCTTTATATGTTATCCAGAACATGACTTTTAATCAGAGGATTGAAGAGTGAATTCCCTTTCCATTCTTTCAAACCAACTAGCAAATAACTATATCTAGGCAAAAATAGTTTAAGTTGGCTAACGTTAATCAACATTTTTTTTAAATTGAAGTCATCCTGGTTTACAGCACTGTATACTATTTGAAGACAAAGGACCATGCATCCTCATACACATGTCACCAAATAATATCCACACCAAGGTATACTCACCATTCTACCATAGTCCATTGCAGTCCCTCTCCCCCTTGTCTACCCAATGCCTCAGTCTTAGAGACGTGTAGCGTCAGTTCTATAGTCGTATTTCTATATAGCAGAGCAAACATCTAATTTATAGCATCTGATGTTTGTCATACAAGTCACCCTGTCATCATCTTTGACCCCCCCTTCTTTCCTTATAGCCCCAGCTCCTATCACAAACCTGAGGAAAATTGGTGTACCTCTTTTTTTCCTCTGTGAACTTAGGAACTACATCAATGTAGAAGCCCTATAATGTGTCAATAAATGTTTTTTTACTCATAGTAATCTGTCTGATATCAACTTGATTGCTAGACCAGGCTCCTCTCCCACAAAAGATAAATAAATAAATAAACAAAACAACAACAACAACAACAAAAAACTCAGGGGCAAGTGGAAATTTCCCTTCCTTCAAACAATAGGCAGTGTTGCTAACTCATGTAGTTGCACGTACTCTGTGCAAGAAAAGCAAAATGATTTTTGTGGTTTGAAAAAGATAAAATGAAAGCACCATTACAATGGCACAGATAAAATATTAATTCCAGGATAGGTGGCAAAAGGACTTTATAGCCAGGGGAATGGAGATGAACAGAATTTGGGCTAAGGAGATCATTAATAGTTACTATAATTCCTGCTTTTGTGTTGAGAAAAAGGAGACACAAAAAAATTAGGTAATTTCCCTAAGATCACACCTCGCAAAAGCGATACTTCAAACACTGTCATACTGTTTTGCAGATGAAGAATTAAAAGTTTACCTGGGGATCAATGTGAGATGTTAATATAGATAGGAAGAGGAAGACCTTAGTCTCTTCTAAAAAGCCTCCCTTCAACCTACTCCTATTCTGCAGTAGACTGTCATTCTGGTTTTCTTTATTTTCACTTTTCAGCAATATTTCCTTTGCATTTTATTATTTATTTTCATTCTTTACTTGATTTGAGAATTTATGATGACTGTTTGGGAAACAAAAAACATATTTCATTTACTGAGCTTTCTGCTTCCTCATGCAGTATTTCTCAATCAGAGATAGTCTCTGAGAATTAAGGACAAAGAGCAAGTGAAGAACTGCACAATTCAACTGGGCAATTAACATTTTAAAGGGTTCTAATGGAAGGATTTCCATCCCCTCCTAACATCTGAGCTCAACTGTTTCACAGCCTGTAACCAAAGTATTTCACAAGCTTTGTAGAACCACAAAAATTGCTCACTTGTGATTTATCTCCAGTTTTTCTTCCAAGTATCTCTCCCTTATACTTTTCTAACCTTTAAACTTTTAGTATCTCTCAGTTCATTTCCATAGAGTTCCCATCCCTTCTTATATTTTACTTTTTTGCCTAAAAATATCTAATCTATACAATAATATATATAGCATATTTAAAATTATTTTTGCCTTTATTTTAAAAGATGGTTTGTATAGTAATAGTTTAATTTTACCTTTTAAC
The DNA here is from genome assembly GCA_004024945.1 of Uropsilus gracilis. Lineage (NCBI taxonomy): Eukaryota > Metazoa > Chordata > Mammalia > Eulipotyphla > Talpidae > Uropsilus > Uropsilus gracilis. The sequence continues at coordinate 35,968 of PVHY01015152.1, forward strand.
CTTTCAAGAAGGTTTTTCTTTCAACAAGGATTTTCTTTGGAACCCCATTTGCTCATTCACATCCTCTTCTTTTCAGTATTTCTATTTCTTACCAAAAACAAAAAACAAACAAACAAACAAAAAAAAAACAAACACTTCCCTTTCTCCATCTTGAGAGGTAGCTATATTGGGATTTTTTTTTTTTGGATGAATACATACACAGATTACAAAGTAAAAAAAAAATAGTATTATTTTTTCCTACAAAGTTTAAACTGTTTATTTTTATCCTCTTACTTCAAGTTTAGGAAACACTATTCTATCTACATTATTTTGATATAAGTATTTTTTTATTTTTCATTTTTCTTTCAGTTTTTCACCAATTCCATGTTACTCTACATATATATCTACAAAACAACTCTATAATTTGCAAAGAAACCAAAACAGCCAGGCACGGTGGCTTGGGCCTGTAAGCTTCAGCCTATAAAGCAGCTGGAGTTAGGTATAGTGGTTTGAGTCCCGTTAGGGACGACATAGCGAGACCTAGTCCCAAAAAATAGCTAGGCGTGGTGGCACATGCCTGTAATCCCAGCTACTGAGGCTGGGGATTGCTTGAGTCTGTGGTACCACGGGCAACGGGAACCTGTGGTTCCACGGGCAAAAATAGCAAGACCTAGTCTCAAAAAAAAAAAAAAAAAAAAAAAAAAAA